>BMAO01022173.1:0-36222 GCA_019973975.1 Trichonephila clavata
GTGAGAGTTGATAAAATTCTCTCCTCCCCTCGACCAATCAGAAGCGGCATCCCGCAAGGGTCTCTGATCTCACCGCTCCTCTTCAACTTGTATGTAAATGATATCCCGCAAGCTAACTTCGTCCATTTAGCAATGTATGCGGACGACACTGCCATTATATCACAAGATAAGAGATTTTCCGTGGTAATCTCTAATCTTCAACAATACGTCACTTTGCTAGAGCTCTGGCTCACGGACTGGAAAATTAAAGTTAACGCCTCCAAAAGTGCCTGCCTCATGTTCACGAGAAGAAATCAATTACCAGTGGGCCTAACCCCAGTCACCATTTTTGGCCAACCCATCCCCTGGGTAAATGTTTACAAATACCTAGGGTTATTTTTAGACGCAAAATTAACTTTCGCCCATCATATCGAACAGGCTCGCCAAAAAGCGAACACCGTTCATTCTATGCTCAAAAGGCTTGTCTCTAATAAGAGCAAACTAGCGATCAGGCACAAGGTTTTGCTCTTTAACTCTATCATTCGCCCGGTCATGCTCTACGGCTCTCCCATCTGGGCAGCAGTGGGCATGTGCCACATTAGAAAGTTGCACAGGCTCACCAACTCAATTTTGAGACAAATAGTCAGTGCTCCCTGGTTCATCAGAAATGAAGTCATTTACCGCGATTTAAATATTAAACCTACCCTTCCATATATCCAACTCATCTCCAAAAATTTTTTTAATAAAATTCCTCAAGTTCCCAATGAACTTATCCAAAACCAGCCAGCCTAGTACCCGGCTGTTTCCTCTTCACTTAAAAGGCCAAGGGCCATTCTTGATCAGCAATTTGTAAATTTCCCCTACGCGAAAAGGCGTAGGGTTTAAAACTTACTTAAATTGTTTTGTATTTTCATTTAAATTTGATTTGAATTTTCATTTTTTAAGTTTCTGTAGAATGAACTAACGCGGCCCGGAATCGAGAGGGTGGCCCTCAAATTCCATCTTTGCGCTCAGTTCACTCTCTACTTTTTATCCCGGCCACCAGATGGTAGCACGGGACCTCTCTTTTTTAGCTTTTGTTTTTTACCTTTTCCCAGTCAAATCGAATAGTCATCGGCTCCCTCTGGGAAAGCCGGTACTCTTTACGACTGGATTTTTCTTTAACCGTCTTGTTTTTGTAAATGACTTCATTCACTCTCATTTTTTATTTACCGCGAGCTGACCCATTGCCCGTTCGCATCTGACATGACAAGTTTTTTGTTTTTGGCATCTGTGCAAGTTGGTTCCAAATAAGTTTTAAAAATAATTTAATTTTAAAATTTTTAACTGCTTTAACTCTCCCATTTTAATTTTTCATTTTTCGGGAATTCTCACAGCGTCAGCTGTCCGAATCTCCCCTCGTACCGGCCGCTCGATTGAGTGTGCCTATCCATCACGCCCAACAGCGGAAGCCGCTGATTGGGTGCATTGTACCTGGGTGGGCGGACTTCATCCGCCCACTATTTCTCCTAGCAGGCATTACGCCATTGCCCATTTATTTTTTCCCCTATATTCTCTTTATTTTTCTCTCTTTTTAAATTTAAGTAACTCCATTTTTATGTAAATATCCCTAAATATTCTGATGAGGAGGTACATCCCCTAAAGGGGATAGGAACTATGTAATTTCCACGCCACTTGCCACTTGCATGATTTTAGTAGGTTCAATGGGTGAAATTCGCGACTGACTGGCACCAAGCGAGTAATCACGTGACAAATTGGGCAACAATTGCACGTGCTTTTCGATACTGTGGTAGAATCCAATATGCAAGTTGTTGACATTCTTTAGCTTTAATTTATCTAATTAAAATATATGATATCATTGTATGTTATTCATTATTCTAGTGTATATATTTGTTAGGAAAAACTCTCAACAACTCTTTGATATAATTTTTGCTGCATTCTGATTTATTTATCTAATTAAGGTATTCGTCTGCTTTAAATAGTGTTAGCTGGTATATTTATTTAGGTTGGGATCCTAGCACTTGGTACACAGCTAATAGATATTTTAATTCTTAATTAATTTAGTAGTTATTAATTATATATTTTGGAGCAAGAATGGCTTACAGTATATAGGATCAATACAACTTCTTTTAAAAGACTTGAAACTGTTTGACTATCGAATAACAATTGCATCGTTTCCTTAAAAAGAACTCACTATTATTATCAAATAGAGTCAGTTAAGTGTATATAATATAAAAAAATGTCTGTTTATAATTTTAATTCATAATTCAAAGTCAAGAGAAAATATTTATTCTGAAGAAAAACAATTTGATGATAATTTGTGAAAGGAATGTTTACAAAAATTAAATAAATTATTCTTTGATTTTTACATTTCACAAATTATTGATTTCTAAATCATTAATAATTATTATTTACTGTTAAAAATTGATGTCATTTCTTTCTTTAAATTAAAATAAAATATTCTTAAGGGGAATGATACCATCGCAAAAGGCAACAATTTTTAGAAATGATCAAATTTAATTTGATGATTTGTTATTTTTTTTTGAAGTACATTTTAAACTTGCAAAAACGTTTGTTTCTTGAAGCCTGTGTATATAGATTATTAGGTAAAGTTTTAGATAAATGTAGATAATTATTCTTTGGTGAAAGTGTATTTTTTTCCATCGCCTCCCCCCCCCTTTTTTTGTTCATAAAATATTAGAGTTGATATTGTATTTATCCTGTCATGAAAACGAATTTTTTTAACACTATATTTACATCAAGTTTGCCTACTTAAACTTAAAATTCGAATGAATATTTTATTTTACTGTGGAACAGTTACTGAATGAAAATGAATTTTATTTTTACAATGTATTGCATATAAATACTTTATATATATGTATGTGTTTTACAATATTATGGAGCATTTAAAGATATTTGAAATGTTTCTAATAAAGTAACATTCTCCATCTTTGACTGTCTGATTTACTTAGTAATTATTCTTTAAAAATGTTTGAAATATTTTTTTACAAATGATTGTCTAAAGTAATAAAAGAAAATACTATTTCATTTTTTAGTTAAAGCAATGATTCATATTAACATATAATTTTCAGGATATATTCATTGTAATGTGATTATCCATTATTATGAGTTATTTAACTACATATAAAGTACATAATCAGGGCTAATAATGAACTAAATGATTATAATGAGTTATTTCTACATGTATTTACTGTTTTAATACTTTTCTCTAAGTTACAGTCACTATAGCAAGTGCTCTTTAAGCACATTAAAATTAATAAAGAGTTACCTTCAGTCATGCATGTGTACAGAATGCTTAAAAACCTTGTTATATTAAGTATCGAAAAAAAAAATTGCAAAAAATTGTAACTTTCCTGAAAAAAAAAACATGCATTAAATAAACATGTGTTTGTAATTTTACTCGTTAGTACAATGCTTTGCAGAACTGAATAGTTTTCTATTGGAAATTGCACTTTTATATCTGGGATACTAAATATAATGCAAGGGTATGCGACACTTGGATCACAAATTAATGTTATTAAAGCTAGTATGAACTATATTAAAAGTTCGCATTACAATTTTTTTGACAAATTGAATACTTTTTTTTAATTGTCTTTGTATAAAGTGCCTTTAATATATACGTTGATCTACTTTTTAAAAATTATTATACAATATTAAGGGAATGTTTCATCAGAAAAGGTGCAATAATTATCAGAAATTTAATTATCTTTAGTCTTAAATATATTTTTCTTCTTATTGAATTACATATAGTTTATAAAAAATAATAGTATGATTTATCTATAAACAGATTCTTGTGTTCGAATCTTAGATAATTAAATACTTAAGTACCTCTGTTACTACTCTGAAGATGCGTAAAATAAGTAAAACTTAAGTTAATTAAACATTATATGTTCTCAATATAACTTCATTTAAAATAAACAAAAGTTTGCTTAAGTTAACTAACATATTTTACTTTCTTATGTATGATCTAAATATAATTTTATTTAAAATAAAAAATTTGCTTTGAAGTATTTACATGTTTGTGAAAGTCTACACCTCTTCAAAATCCTTTTAGAACAGGTTTCTTTTGTGAAGACAACAATAGTGAGAATAAAGCTTGGTTTAAGCTGGCGTCGGTATTGAAAATATGCTTCAAAGTAATTGCATACATAATAAATAGGGAGGAGATGGTTTATAATCCTCATGTTTCAACATGCTTTCAAAACACTGATATTTTGCCCTGGTATATGAAAAAAAGTGATTTTTTTCGTCAATCATATTTTTATTTATTGATTGAACAACTATTTTAGCAAAATGACACATTTTTAAAAGTACAATGTGAAACTGCGATAGCAAAATAGTCCTAGCGATGGTAGTAAACAAACGGCAGCGTAATCACGTGACACAGTTTTCATGTGATCGTGACGTCACATGAATTTAGTCCATTAAGCCAAGGATGAACTTGGCGATATTCAAAAAGAGGCCAAAAATATCAAAGTAACCCATCCTTGTTTGTAGATTATAGGAATATGTGCTGCCAACGAAATTGCGCATTACACGTCCGGTCTTGTTTGTTCCTTTTATCTGTCACTATTTTGTTGCTCTATATCCCCTTCAACCTTTCAATCAATCGGAAAATTTTAAAAATATTGTAAAATATTTGAGTTCCTTAGTGCAACAGGCCATGACTGAGCCTCTGAGAAAAGCCTCAGAACCTTCATGACAGGAGATAAAAGCCCTGACGGGCTAGGTGCTCCAAAAGAAAACTCAGCTTAGAAAAGCCCTGTAGACTGCAGGTTGAGTTTCGCTGATTTCATATGTTTGCTGGAATAAATATCAGCATACTTCCTCTTGGAATAAATAAGTATTTTTCCAATACTTAACTTTTTAAGCATATACTTAAATCAGGCCAATAGATATTAATCTTATTAAGAAAATTTCCCTGTGTGTGGCTCAAAAAAATTATACTATGATATAATTTTGTTTTATATTCAATTTTGAAATAAAAATTGGTAAAAAGAAAATGTTAGAATGTTGTTTATTAAATGCTTTGCCTTTAAACAATATTAATATAAGTGAGATACTACATCTGTTGTTGTATGCTCACATAATTTTTTATTTTAATCTTTATTTGTTTAAAAAGTGTCCTAATATATAAAATAATTTTGAAGAAGGTTCAATTCTTTATAATCAAAAATAAATTAATGCTTAGGAATTTTTTTGACAAGTTTTGTTAATTTTTTTCATCATTGTGTTTCTTTATAAAGTGTCTTTACTTGTCAATTAAAATAAACATTTTTTTAGGGTAGTGAACATTACTATAATTTTAAAAGGGCTAATAAAGAGGCAGCTGACTTGCTAAATAAAGAGAGGTAAGCATTGTAATATTCTTTATTAAAAGTTATGCTTATATTGTTTATTTTCGTTACACAGTAAAAGCTAAATATTGCATAAATTTGTTCTTATAAGATTAGTTTTTATTTCAGAGTAGTATATAAGTTATTGAATAAAATTTTTTTGTAGTAAGAGGTAAATTTTTCATTTTCAAATTTGAAATAAAATGTAATAGTTTTAAAGTTACATAGAGATGAATATTTTTTTTCAAATTTTATAACTTGATTGATATTGATTATCTTGTTGCATAAGTGAAACATACTCATACATATCTTTTTCTTGAGAGATAATTCATAGTGGTCTTGAACCCTCCAAGACTTAAGCGCAAAAAATTAAGCCTGTATTTGCATAATAGTAAAGAACAAGACTCTCACTCAGAACTTTATTTTTAGAAAAATACCCAGGAATTAAAATTATCTTTTGATTTCACTTTCCTTTTGGTAGCAATAGATTTTATTATACTATTCATTTCGAAATTTTTGTCTCCATAAGTCTTTTGTCTAAATAAGATTCCACCTCACATATTAAGAAGGAAAAAAATATATATAGAATATTTTCAGATTTTTAAAGTTCAGTGTTATGAATAGATGTATGAATTACAATGTTAGAAAGTTCTTATGAAAATTAGGATATTTTTTTCTTTGAAAATGCATCCCTCATTTAGTTCAAGCTGTTGTACTTTGGTAAAGACAGTCTTAATCAATTCTTATTCTTAAAAATATTCACAAAAGTTATTTCTCCACTTTTCACTGTACTAACATTTTATTTATTCATATTTACAGTCATAGATAAAATGACTTATTTTGTTTAGCGTTGATTTCTTTGCAATTCCAATGCTATATAAATACATTCCTGTGATATGTGTGTATGATGCAGTTTATTTCAAAATGCTTCAAATTTGTTTTATTTTACTTTTAAATACTTTCTAGACATGTTGATAATAAATGTATTTAATTATACTATGACACATGGTACTAAAAAGTTTATACACACTTATATCAAAATCAGCCACTAAACACACATAAAACCTTCAATAGACAAAAGTGTTCTCTTTCCAGCTTATATACTACTATCCTGGACATTTTGAGAACTTTTGTTATTTGTATGGTTTGCTGGTCTTAGTATGTTGATTGATCTGATATAGTGATTAAAGAGGAAAAAATTATTAGAATATTCATTAAATCTTTTATTAATGTAATTTATTGTAAATTATTTGCTTGTTTTTATTAGTGATCTAAATAAAAATCACTGTGTTGTGCTTTACATCTTAAGAGGTATAACTATTTGGTTTTTTAAAATTAACACAAACATTAGGTTGAGGAAGAAGGACTCCAATATTTTCCTGGTAGATTGCTGTATAGATTTATATCTCGTAAATTATTGATCAAACAATGTCAGATTTATGCTTGTGACATTTTGCACTAGAATTATTCTTTTGCTGTTTTTTTTAGTATATTTAGTGAGCTAAAGAGTTTTAAACATGGAAGTGAACAAAGTGAAAATTTAGTGTATTTTACAGTTTTTCATTGATAAAGGTGAAAATGCAAGCCAGATGGCTGAAATTATGAATGGTGTTTATAGTCCCAATACTGTAACAACCAATTACATCCAATTTTTGTATTTTGCACCTTGCACAGGTAGGCCTTAATCAAAAATATCAATAAAATCATAGAAATGATTAAAGTTGGCCAGTATGTTTGCAGTTTTAGCATCACCCAAGAGCTAAAGATTGACCATATAAACAGTTTTAAACCATTTGCATAAAGCTATATTAAAAAAGAAGCTTGATGTTTGGGTGCTACACCAATTAAGACAAAAAAAATGATTGATCGAATTTCCATCTGCAAAGCCTTAGCGAAATGTTGACTGGACTTTTAATAAGTCTAGTCAACATTTTAAAGGGGGATGAGAAGTGTGTCACATGCAACAACAATGTGCAAAAACAATTGTGGTCAAAGCACAGTGAAGCAGCTCAAATGGTAGCCAAACCGTGACTAATGGGCAGGAAGGTTCTGTTGTGCATTTGGTGAGACTGGAAAGGAATAATTTAGCTTCCATATGGCCAAACACTAGATTCAGATCTCTAATGTCAACAACTGGACCATTTGAAACTAGAAATGGACAGAACTAACCAACAGGAGAGGTGTTGCATTCCAATTAGGACAATGCCAGGCTACAAGCTGTCTGTAGTGACTTGTCAGAAACTGTGGGAGCTTGGTTGAGAAGCTCTGAGGCATCCACCATATAGTCCAGACCCAGCACTAAGGGATTACCATATTTTTCTTGCATTGCAGAATCTGCATAGTGATAAATTGGCATTAAGAGAAGATTGTAAAAATCGATTACTAGAGTTTTTCACCAATAGACCTATGAGAGAGGCATTATGTAGCTAAAATGGCAACAAATTATGGAACAAAACAATGGATATGTGACCAAAATTAGTAATCCTAAACATGTTAAATAAAGTCTTGAAGTTCGCATAAAAATAATGGATTTCTTTTCTCCCAACCTAATATAAATACTATCTGCTAATGGACTAAATTCATGTGACGTCATAATCACATGATAATTTTAAACCACGTGTTTTTAGCCAATCAAGTTCAAAAACACATGTGACGTCATAGTCACGATAAATGCAATTATCTATTTTCAGCAAATCAGTTCATGCACTTCGTTGTTGCCAAATTATGCTTTTCACAGAAACTTTTTTTTTAAAAAATTAATATTTGTCATTTTATTTAAAAGTACATGTATAAAACAAGACTTTTTTTTCTTTAATTTTAAAATCTTTTTGCAGAAATTTCTTTTTATAACTCTTGAGCATCTTTGCCCAAATATGCGATTTGAAATTTTACCTAAGTTTTTTACAAATAGAATAAAAAGTTCGAGCTAGTTTACTGTCTGTTTTGAATTCAATGTAGAACACGTGTTTATATTTATCATGTGACCGTCATGAATTTAGTCCATTGTGTTAAATCATGTAATAACATTAAAAATGTTGTAGAAAATGTCTGGATATTTTGTGTAGAAAGTTATTTAAGAGCATAGTAGGAATTACGTAAAACTAAAACTAAACACACTAAAACGTACATTAAAACTAAATATTTATGTTGCTGCATATATTCTTACTATAATAAGCTCTTGGAGAATGTTATAAATTTAAGAGGTTCATAAAATATACTCTGAAAGATGTAGGTAGGGATTGCAATATATCGGACCAAAAGTTCAATACCAGTATTCAGTATTTTTTAGATCTTAAAACCAGGATACCGGTTTTAATACTGGTAGTAGAAATTTAAAAAAAACACAAGTATTTCTTTGTTTTATTTGCCAGTTTTATTAGAGAGTGTAAATATCACAAAAGATTAATTTGTAATTTTTAAATTATAGGAGTATATAAAGAATCACAAAGTAAAGGAACATCCTTATTTATTTAAATCACAAAAAAAAGTGTAAATATCACAATTTAATCTGTGGTACTATTAAAAATTTTTGAAATGTGATCTTAAAAAAACAATGCTTTAATTGTACTTTCAGCGCTAATTGGTAGTATTGTTAGCAATACGTAATAGACTTTTTCCATATATTTACCTCTAAATCTTTCATCTTCAAATAAATGGATTTCTCGTCGGATGGGTTTGGATGTTGCTGATTTTTGTATTGTATATTGGTTTGTTGAATTCTTTTACTTATTGCTAATTCTAATTCTTGTTCAAGTGACAATTCCTTTTCATTATTGACATTAGTGTCATAATAAGCTTCGATAACTGTACCGAATTTTTCGGAATTTTTTAGTAAGTTTGTGAGTAAAAATTTCAATAAAATTTACTGTAAACTTTTTTGATCAAATATGAATTGGTTAGGCTCTTTTCCTCTTTTTCGTTCTTATTTTTAAAATCACGATATGTAAATAGAAGCAAGATATGCAAATACACAATGGGAATAACAAACTACCCAATTTGAAAAATATCAAAATATTACGCACTTTCTTCACAACTACTACCTTGTTTTTACAGATACGAATATCAGACAATGAACCCAGCACGTGTGCAGTAGCGCTTTGAGCTATAATATAATAGTTTTGGATCACCTCCTTAGATAATTCTCATATTTTCTCACTTCTGTTGATTGTACCATGCAACTTTATATTCACAGTCTAATTAATTTAACCCATTAGGGAGATATAAAAACAAAAATGTATACTATTTTGCTAGGTAGGTGATTCCTGAATATATAGTGGAGACAATTTAAAAACATTTGTTACGAAGTGGCTGATTGTAAAGTGGAGTTTTTACTTTTTAACAGTAGAACTATTTTAAGTAACCTTTGCGAATTTATAAAGTCAATTTATGCAACGCACACCTCACAGACAATGCAATTGAACAGAAGCACGATTTAAAATAACTCATTGATTTATTTAAAAAAAAACATTCACAAAATAAGGTTTTTCAGCGCTGAGTCAGGAATTGCAAGAGAAATTTGAATTAAAAACATTATAAATTAACAACTTACAAATCAACAATTTTGGGGAGGGATGGTTCGTCACTTCTTGAGTAGTACAGCATGCCAACTGATTTCTTTTGCCAAAACAACCCTGCGTTCTCGCCAACACAGGGCTGCTCTGCAGTTCAACCACACTGTACCACCACATTTGGCTCATAGCGCCTAAAGTGCGAAACCTCCCTTAAATAGGAGATTTTTTTTTACTTTGTAACAACTCTCCCTCTCTTATGAAATTTTATAATAAATTATGCCAAATCAATTACTAATTCAATTTGTTTTAGATTAATCCTTTTTCTTTTTGCATGTATAGAAATACCTGACCCCCTGCCGAATTACAGAATTCACAACTAAATATATTAAGAGATATACAAAGTATATGTTACAACATACATGGAGTGTGTGCATAGTAATAATGTTAAACAATGAGTAAATAGTAATAATGTTAAACGATGAGTACATAGTAATAATGTTAACAATGAGTATCTCTCTCTCTTGATTACAATGTGTCTGGGTAGGTGACTATGAAAGTAATGCTGCTGAGAAAAAATATTATACAAAAATATCAATGCTATTTTAAAAAAATTCACCATGGACGACTTCATGGGAAATTTGAAAAACATTTAATGCACACGGTGCAAACATGAGAGAGAATTGTGGAGTTGTTGATCGGGCAACTCCCCAACTTCCCCCACAAAGTTACTCATTCATATCTAAGCTGAAATTTGAAATAAATTAAAGTAGGACTACTTAGTCATAGTTCTCTTGTATAATAATGCAGTGAGTTGCCCTCTGTGGTTCATCAGAATAGTCAACCTGCTCAAAAATATTAAAAGAAAGGTAATAAATTTTGACAAGAAAATATTCAATCAATTCAAATGTGATTTGCAATAACAAAGCTTTCTGACTTTTATGTCTTAAAATTACAAGCGATACCTACCATCTCCTCCCCATTTCATTTTACCATAGGTAACACAAAATATAAAACTAAATAAATATAGATCACCCCTATTCATACAATGTGTATAAAAGTATATACATAAAATATAATAAATGAGAATAAAATAGAAACTATCTAATCATAAATTTAACTTAATGCAAATTCACAGATGCAAAGAAGTTGACAATTACAATAATCTTGGACGTAGAACAGGACCCTGGCGAGCAGTTTGAACTTCAGACTGATTCGGACCATTTGTTGTTAAATAATCATATCTCCTACAGGATAGTTTAAGTTTGTGGGAATTGACTTTTACTTCAGGAGCCTGTGGATTGTCCAGTTCTCGGATGATGCATGTATGTTTATTTGGTTTTTTGATTACCTCAAACGGTCCATCAAATTTAGGTCTGAACTGGTTGCCACTTAGTGTGTATACAACATCACCAACTTTTGGTGCTCTTTGTGTTATATTGCTGTTCAGTCTTGCTTGTTGCTTATCTTGCTGTTTTTCTAAGTTTGTTCTTATTTGTTGTTGCAATGCTTGAAGGGAAGTAGCAAAGTGTTCGTATATCCTTCTTCAGTGAGCAGTGGAGTTTTTATTGGAGCTGTGATGGTGTCAAATATCAGGCTGAGATTGCGACCAAAATGCACTATGTCGGGTATAAATCCATGGCTGCTATGCTTTGTGCCATTGTAGTAAGATTTGTGTACTGCAACCGCAAAATCAAAATCAACTTTATGGTCTGTTAAGGATAATATGGTGGTCTTTAAAGAGGTATTGATTCTTTCAGATTGTCCATTGGCTTTTGGATTTTTCCTGGTTGTGTGATGAAGAGCAATGCCAGTCATACTGGTTATTTGTTTGAAGATGTTGGCGGTGAACTGTTTGCCAAGATCACTTAGAATCATACCTAGTCTTCCAAATGTTGTTATATATTGAATGATTTTTCTAGCTATTGTTGGTGCTTGGATGTTTGAGATGGGAAACAGTTCAGCGTGTTTACTGAAATGATCTAATGCTGTGGGAACATAGTTGTTGGGTCTAACAGGACCAACAATGTCAATAGAAATGAAATCACCTAGTTTTGTTGGGATGGGTGTTTGTCCATATGCTTGTTTCTGATGGGGCTTTCTCTTGTATTGGCAACAGGATATACAGGATGTAACATAGTTGACAGTATCAGAGTACATTCCGTCCCAAAAAAATCTTTCCTTCAGAATGAAGTACGTTTTGTTTATTCCCATATGTGGAAGGTGGGATTGCTGGAGGGCAGTTTTCTTCAGAGAGTGTGGGATTACAATGGTTTTATGACAAATGTATTCTTTTAAATAATTTTGATGAAAGCTGATATGCATTAATAATCCAGAGTTGTCATTAATGAAGTACTTTTCTTTGTTCCTATGTTTTCCTTCTTGCAGGGAGCTTTTAATTTTTTGAATATCCTCGTCAGCATCTTGAGCAGCTAAGATGATTTCATCAGAAAGTTCTTGTGTGATGAGGGTATTAATTGTTTGTGTATTGATTGAAGCTTGAAGAATAGTATCTGAAGGCATATACCTTGTGTTCTGGAGTAATAGGAAATAGTAATAGTTAAATTAGTTAATAGTTAAATAGTAATAGTTAAAGTTCTGGAGTAATAGGAAATAGGTTGTAATTCCCCACCATCTTGCTTTTGCATGAGGATACCTGCTATGGCAATATGTGAGCCATCAGTATTGAGGAAGAATTGTTTGGTCCAATCAGTCTGAACAATAAAAAGTTTAGTGAAGAAAGTCCTTTGTAATTCTTCAAACTTTTCTTGATGTTCACTTGTCCAAGTAAAAGTTCTTGAATTGGATAAAATGTTCAAAATATGAACTTTTGTGGCATAATCTGAAATAAGGTGTCTATAATAGCCACACATACCAAGAAAGCGTTTGAGTTGCTTCTGGTTCTTGGGTGTAGAGAATTTACAAATTTTGTCTGTGTTGTTTATTCCAGGTGTGATACCTTGTGAGGAAATTGTAAACCCTAAGTATTGAATTTCTTGTGTCGCAAAACTACTTTTATCAGGTGCAAGTGTTAAATTATTTTCTTGTAGTGTACTTAACACATCATTAAGTTTAGCATTTAATTCTTGAATTGAATTGGCGGCAATGATTATGTCATCTTGATAGCAGTGTATGCCAGGGTATTTACACACACATTTAGATAGGACTTTGTCCATCATGCTTTGATTCTTTCTCTTCCCGTCTAGACCACAGATATTAAAACAAATGTTTGGCGCAGTATAGCCGAAATTGGCTCTTGCGCCAATAAACCCCAAAATCACTCACTCGCCCATCATGCTTTGAAAATATGCAGCTGCGTGTTTAATGCCAAATGGTAATCTTTTGAATTGAAATGTTTTCCACGAGGTTGTGAAATTTAAAAAATTTCTATATTCTTTTGGAAGATGAATTTGCCAATAAGCAGAGTTAAGATCTAGCACAGTGAATAATTTAAATCCTGCTAGTTTAGTGGTAATGTCCTGAATTTTGTGTAATGGATAAGAGCATCTATCTATTACATTATTTAATAATCTTAAGTCAAGTGCTAGACGCAAAGAAGGGTTGTCATTTGTGTGATTTCTCTTTTTAACTAATACCATGGGTGAAGCCCATTCTGCTGTATTTTCTTCAATGATGTCTGCTGCGATTAATTCTTCAAGGTAATTTTGAGCGTGTGTTTGTAATGACTGTGGGATGTGGGATAAGGTGTTGATGAAATTGGGTGTAGGTGAATGGTACTAATTGTAGGTGTAACTAAGTCACAGTGACCAAGAGTTTTAATACATTTAGAGAAAGCTGGTTTGAATTTCATTAATGTTGAAAGAAGTAAATTTTTGTCTTTAGAATTTAAATGATCTAAATGAAAATCAGCTTCTTTTAAATCTTGACATCTTTTTTCAATAATGTCTGCTGTTGCTTGAATTGCATTAACAGATGATTGCTCATTTACTTGTTCTTCTATTGTGACCTCTGGGCTTATTGTTCCAATGTTTGTGCCTTTGTTTATGTGTATGTGTTGACCTTCCAATGTTTCTTATCAAAGTGGTGAATGTGTTGTCAGCCCTGATTTCATTAACACTACTGTGTAATTCAATGTTGTGATTTTGGTTAATTTTTGGTTGAAATAAAACAGTGTTTGAATTTAATGTATTTGCATTTGTACTTCTAAAGTTAACATATGCTGTTTCATTTGGTTGAAGAATGATTTTTCTAATTGTTTTGACTGTGTGAGTTTCATTAGTATTTGTTGAGTGGACTTTAGGAGTTGGTAGAAGAGGTTTAGATTTAACATTTTGAATCTGTTTACATTCAGAATAGATAGGTTTTATATGTGTGGGAGTTTCAAGCAATGCTTTAGATGTTTTGTTTACATTAGATTTACACATGTTGACATACTTTGATTCTACTTGTGCAGGTGTTTCAAGGATTGCATTTAAACTTGCACTAAAATTTGCATTGTTTACATCTTCTAGGTTACCTTGACTATTGTTGTGAATTACTGGAATAGTTGTATCAGAAAATTTAAGTGTATTTGAATTTAAGTCAAGTGTGATACTATTGCATAACAGAAAATCATAGCCAAGAAGTCCTTGAAAGGTACTCGATGCGATATCTGTTGTAATGAAAATTTTTTGTCTCATTCGTTTGTTGTTGTTTGTATATTGGGAGGTCTACACAACATGAAAAATTTATTTCAGATTCTTTGACACTTTTAATTTTACATTGTCTTGACAAGTAGGATTTGTGTTGGATCTTGTGCTTGATTGTGTCAAAAATGTGTCCTGGTATTAAAGATATACTGCTTCCGCTATCAATTAAGAAAATTAATTGTTTGTCTGCTATGTTTACATGAATCATAGGTAAAGGTGATTGTTGATTTACATTCATGATTAGTTCATGTGGTGTTTGTTGTTTTAACTCCTCATTTGTTTGTTTGTCAAAATGACTTGTGTCATTTGTCAAGCTATCTCCAATTCAATAAGAGTTTAGGTTTCTTGAATTAATTTGCTTTGGGTATGTTTGTTGGTAGTTTGTGTTTCTATTGTAGTTTCTGGTGTTAGAGTAAGAAGAGTCCCTGGTTTGGAATCTGTTATGGTATTGTTGTTGAGGCCAATAATATTGTTGTTGGTTGGGTGTTGCGTGGATAGTTCTAAGGAATTCCCAACAATCTTCCATTAAATGATTTGGTTTCCCACAAAAGCTGCAAGAAACTGTGTGACGTGGTAATGTGTTTTGTTGTGGTGTACAGTAGATAATGTGTTGACTAACTTCTGTTTCTGCTTTTTGTTTTGTTTTAAGCATGGCAATTTGGTTGGTTAATTCATCCAACTTTTGAATAATTGAATCTTGTTCTGTGTTAACAGTTTTGATTGGCTGTAAGAGCATTGAACATGTGGTGTGTGTTTCATTATTTTGTTGCATTTTCACAGCAATATTGATAGCTTCTTTAAGTGTAGAGGGATTTTTTGAAGTCAGTCTTCTTTGAAAATTTTGGGGCAAACTGGTTATGAATTTGGACAAAATAATGCTGTGTGTTATTGTTTTTGCCTCTTTTGTTTGGGCTTGAGTAAGCATATATTCTGCAGCAGTTTCTAATCTATGTGCACAATTTTTAATATTTTCACCAGAATAATATTGAATGTTGTGGTAGTTTAGTTTTCTTTAGAGTTCTGTTGTTTTTTCAGAAAAGAAGTCATAAAATAGTGTCTCAACTTCATCAATGTCTTTTGCATTTTTACAATTTGGATTAGTTGTAAGAAATTTGAGTGCTGGGCCATTAAGACGAGCACTTAGAATTGCTTGGGTTGTGAGGAAATCCCATTCATTAACTTTTACAACTCGTTTGATTTGTGTGAGAAAATTGTCAATGTGTTCTTTAGACCCATCGAAAAAAGGAATTATTTCTATGGGGAGTTTACTTTGGGCCATGTTTTTGTTGTCTTTGCTCAAATTATGTAGAAGTGAATTTTTGTTTGTGTTGTTTTATTTTATGGGATTTACGAGGCATATGTTTAAGTTTTATGTGAACATTTGTTTATACAGTTGACAATACTGTGTAAAAAATCATTTAAATTCTAACTTAACTAACATGAAAACAATGTATATTAACAATTTGCACAAGAGAAATTTTTTTTCTGAAGATATTGTAAATTAAAATACGTAGTAAATACGAATATCAATTGAAACATGCAACAAAAGTGATGTAATTTAAATTATAGTTGAAATTAAAGTGGTTTCAATTCCACTTTTGTCTTATTTATATAAGCAATAATTGTGACATGAAATAAGAAGTACAGTCATCACTATCATGAGATCAGTTATTAAAATTGAATGATAAAGTAACAAAATATATAAAAATTGTAATACAATTTTCAACATGTGACAAAATTTGTTGCTTAGTTCATAGCATTATGTGCAGGTGTGAGTATTTTCATTTAATAAAAAAATGCATGTGCATTTAAATTCCACAAAATTATTCAATTTACTGTTCTTACTTACAAATGATTGAAGAATATTTCCCTGAAAAAAGAACTTTATTTTTAATTTTAGAGAAGAGTGTATACAGTTAATATTCAAAAAAGCGAGTGAAAATGGAGAGAAAATATGATGCAATAACTAGACCAACATGACGCCGCATGTTAACATTGCAGAGTACACTATGAAATTTAGGGTTAGAAAACCTGGTTAAAGGCACCAATTTTGTTACGGATTGGCCGATCGTACAGTGGAGTTTTTACTTTTTTACAGTAGAACTATTTTAAGTGACCTTTGCGAATTTATAAAGTCAATATATGCAATGCACACCTCACACACAATGCAAATGAACAGAAGCACGATTTAAAATAACTCCATTGATTTATTTAAAAAAACATTCACAAAATTAGGTTTTTCAGCGCTGAGTCAGGAATTGCAAGAGAAATTTGAATTAAAAACATTATAAATTAACAACTTACAAATCAACAATTTTGGGGAGGGATGGTTTGTCACTTCTTGAGTAGTACAGCAGGCCAACTGATTTCTTTTTCCAGAACAACCCTGCGTTCTCACCAACAGTCTGCAGTTCAACCATACTGTACCACCACATTTGGCACGTAGCGCCTAAAGTGCGAAACCTCCCTTTAAATAGGAGATTTTTTTGTTACCTTGTAACAACATTCTAGTATATACCAAAAAACCGGTATTTAAACTTGTGAATACTGGTATGTACAAATGGCTCAAAATACCGGTATTCGGTATCCTGGTATACTGGTATTGCAACCCCTATATGTAGGGGAGTAGCATTCTTTTTAAAATAACTCCAAATATAATAGAATAATTGTGTGAAATATATTCCAAAAGAGTAATAGGATATTGAAACCAGACTCGAATCCCCCCCCCCCATTCTTAAAAGTATAGGAATTCGGCACACTTTTAATGCACTTACTTACCCAGTGGTGCAATATCCTTCCTCTGCTCTCTCAAAGTCTTTTTAACTCTCTGCTTCTGGCCTTAAATTCATCCAAGTTGAGTTCAATGTTTTGTAGTACTTCCTACAGAAATTGAAAGTTGGTAGGGGGGGGGTGTATTTTTCTTTCTTTCCAACAGTACAAATTTTTTCCCCTGAAACTAAAGGTGAAGTTTTATTTTTTTTATTAAATAATTATCTATCTATCTAATATATAAAATTCTCCTGTCACAGTGTTTGTAACCAAACTCTTCCGAAACGACTTGAACGATTCTTATGAAATTTTGTGTGTATATTCAGTAGGTCTGAGAATAGGACGTAAACTATTTTTTATTCCGATATTGCAATTAGTTGAAAAGATATTAATTAAAAACCTTAAAACGCCTAAATGTTTTACTCCTGCAGGTTGTTTACTTGGCAAAAGTTCCGTTTCGGCCGAGCGGTGATCCGACGTTTTCCACCATCTTAAAATTCTCATCCATCTTTTACTTTTAAAATCAGACAAAAAATAATTACAGAATCGGAAAGATCATTTATTTCGCCACGATACGGTATAATCTTTTTTTGCAAAATAATGATATTTTTTATTTTTTAAGAATTTTTTAAAACTGATGCCTTTTTATGAAAATTATTTCTAAATCGTTGCGTATGAATTTGTTTTTGTGTTATTAAAATGATATTCTACACTAAATAATTTCAAGCCTTTCTCTTTTAGATCCAGTCATTTAAAAAATAAAATTCCCAAAACTTTTTTTAAAAGCTATTTCAAAATTTTAACTTAACATTGAATAACTTTGTCATTTATAAATATAATCGTACGAAACTTTATTTCTGTGTGTAAAAGAATATTATCCGTAATCCAAAGAAAGATTAAACAAATTGCTTAAAAATTTTTTCTGTTATTTTCGTAAAAAACCGTTTTTTTGAAAAATAATTAAAACAGTATTTTTTGAACATTTTTTTTTTTATTCAAAAGTACTTTATTTTTGCAATTAATTTGTGAAGTTTGAAAGCATTAACTTAAAAATTTGCCCTGAAAATAAAAAAAATTAATTAAAAATACGCGATTTTACATTTAGGCAAACCTTGGCTTAGAAAAATAGTTTTGCGCCAAAGACCTTTGAACTGTTTAACCATCGACCACATCTAACTTAAGGGTTACACTAAAAAGTTCTGTCTTAAACAGGGGAAAATCAGTAAATTTGGTGAGTAAAAAAAAAATGCGAGTGAAAAAGTTATTTTTGCTTCAATTTTTGTCATTTTTTCTTTAGATAATTTTCGAAATTAAATCATTATAGATGTTAGATTAAGATGACAAAATGTATTCAATACATTTCTGAGACTCATTTAAAATATTTATCAGTATCAAAATTTTTGTTCTCTTTCATAAAACTTATAGTTTACTTTAAAATAATGCCTAATGTATAAATCTTTTTTTGACATATAATTTCATAATAAAAACGCAAAATTTGCCCGTTTCAAAATTTTTTTTTTAATTATTCAGTTAAATAAGCATAACTTCCTTAGAAAAAATAAAAGCTATGTTCAAATAAAAAATTCATTATTAATTGCGTGTTATTAATATATCAAAAATCACTAAATTGGCATGTCACAATTAATTGCTAAATGAATATTTTTAATCAATATTAGTACAAAATAATTAATTAATTAATTAATTTTGTTTTGTATTTTATGATTTCTTCTAAAATGAATAAATATAGATGAATTTCAATGAAAATTATTTTTAAAAAGTTCATTGATCATTTAAAATTAGTGATTAAAAAAATAAAACGCCGTAAACTATCTTTTTTTTTTACAAAACAATGATATTTTGCATATTTTATGATTTTTTTTCTAAAATGAATCAAAATCGTTGCATTTAAATAAAAATTATTTTTAAAACTTTTAGAATCAGTGATTTAAAAAATAAAATGCCAAAAACTTTTTTGAACAAATTTTAACAAAACACTCAAAATACTTAAAAAAATCATTTAATAATTTCTTCTTTTATAAAGATAAATGCATTAAACTTTTTTCCTGTGTGTCGAACATTTCAAAACATCCTCACAATTTTACTTCAAGATTTAAAATAGTAGTAAAATTTTGTAATTTGAAAAATTTCTACTTTTCTGTCTTTTTTCAACATACAACTATTTTTAAAAAGGCTACATTTTCATTTCCGGGGACTAAAAATTGCAACGAAAGAATTGAAAAGTGAGTGAGTGATTTATAAATTCACACTGTTCGCCTGTTTGAGGGTTTTTAGCGACGGACCTCGAAATTTTCAACCATGGTCAAGTGACAAGGACGACACCTAAGCTTTTACCCACCTCTCCTAAGTACCACACCACACCAACGCAAGAACAAATTTCGAAAAATGGAGTTTTAATGTCATAGTTAAAGAAATCACTCACATCGGGCATACACACACATAAGTGCTATCGTCCTGAGTTAAACAGGAAATTCCCATGTAGATTAAGTTATTCACTGGTAAAAGCCCATGCAACACCGGGCTAAGCGGAGAGGAAAGAAACAAAGATGTCAAAATAATTTCGAGAAATAATATTGGAAGTGCTGATTTTGTGAAGAGAAGGGAAAATGTTAAACGAGAAAGTCATGACATGCACTCACAGGCCATACACTCACATCATATGCGTCATACCCACACAAAAGTGCTTGCGTCAGAAAGAAAGGAGGAAATTAACATGGGGATTAAGTTATACCCTCGGTAAAAGCCCGTGCAACGCTGGGCCGGGTCAGCTAGTATATATAAATTCAGATTTCAATTTTCAGATAATTTATAAATGTCATTTAGTGACATTTTAGTTTTGCCCAATTATTGATAATGTGTAAATCAAAATTATAATTTTGGTCTCACTTTTAGAAATGCTCTGTTAAAGCCTTTGGTTTTTGACCTTCATTTATGATATGTTCAAGAGGTTATACCTGCTTTAGAAAAGTTTCTTTGAAAAAAACAACAACTTAGAAATACAGAGAAAATCTCAAAGTAGTTTAGCTGAAATATCTGTGATCACAGGACAAGAAGTACTTAGTGCTCAAGCTAATGACAAGAAGTACACAGTGCTAAAACTATGCCCTTCTGTTGTAGAGTGTTTGAAAAAGAATGGTTATCAGTAAGTATGGTTTATTTATTTTTATTTAGTATTATTTTATTAGTATAGATATATGTTACCATCAAAGTATGATATGCCGATATTCAAAAGAATGCCTAGGGGGCATTCTATAGAACATTCTATAGATAAAAAAAAGGGTCTTTTCTAGGTTCATTCTATAGGCATTCTAAATCATTCTATAGAACAGGGATGGCGAATCTTTTTGAGACATGTGTCAAATTTTGTTCATTTTTTTTAGTACAATCTCATGGGTCACTAATACCTAGTATTTGTACCAAAGCTTTTAAAATTTTTTAACTTGGTAGCTTTGAAACTAAACATCTTTAAAAAATTCCATTAGGTTAACGGGTAAAAATGAGTGTGGTTTAAGGATTTAAAATTTTTTAGTAGAGTTAAAAATTCTTAAGTGTTTGATGAAAATGGCCATAAGTTGTTAAAATGAACAAGTTGTAACGAAAATTATGAGCAATATATATTACGAGATTATTTATTAGTATATATACACATATATAATAAAATGAGTATAATTCTGAGGAATTCAGTGAGAAATCTGTTTATTTTTAGATAGTGTTTTTCATATTAGATTGATATTTCGTATTCATTTGTTTAACCATTACATCTGTTTAACCCTTTCAAATATATTTATATTAGAAGGATTTTACAAAGTTCATTGAAGAAAACAATTTTTCCCATGAACATGTGGACCCGCAAACATTGTTAAAAGAATTTATGCATTAACTAGTTTTTTCATTGATATAAAATTATTTGGTAAAGAATCCCATATGTTTAATATAATATTTTAAATTTTTACTGTGGGATCAATACTATCTGCAATGCTTTCACGTAGTTTTCCTTCTACTTCAGAAATCAAGTCTACAAATTTTGTTTTCCACACTATGCTGCTTCGAAACTAAACTAATTCCATTTCTAAATTATCGATACCCAGGCACATAAATTTGTTTAACTCCATTGTTTCAAATTCTGTCTTGTATGGATGTAAACTAAAGTAAAATGTATTTTCCAAGCTTTTAAATTGGTTGAATCTCTCCACAAAAGCTTGTTTTATTTCCTGTAAAATCATTAAATTTTTTAATTACATTTTCTTAAATGTCAAGGGAGTTTTCAAAAATTATTGTGTTTTGAAGATGTTTATGTTATTGAGGAAAATATTTCATGGTTTTTGTTTCCAAATCCTTAGTAAAGATATCAAGTTTTGTCATAAATATTTTAATATTTTCAAACATCGTTAAAAAATTAGCCCATGCCCTTGAAGTTTTTTTATTCAATTCATTAAAATGCTGAGTGATGTCGCATAAGGACATTAAATCATTTAAAGAATGTATATTAGATAATTCATTGAAACCATTGTCTTTTTCAATTAAAAATATCTTAATTTCTTCTAATAACATCACAAAGCGATTAAGAACTTGACCGAACCTAAGCCATCGCATGTTGTTGTATGTCAAAATCCCTGAATATTGGCATTCAGTTTCCTCTATGAATTGTACAAATTGCCATTTATAAAGAGCTCTTGCATTTATAAAGTTGATTATTTTTATTGCAACTGACATTGCACAGGAAAATGTTTTCAAAACATGCTTTGTATATCTGGTTTTTTGTACATTGAAATTCAATAAGAGAATGTGAAATATTTTGCTTAAGATTCTTTATAAATCCAATGTTTTTCTTTACCATGCACCGTCTGTTGTACCAGAAACTATTTTCTGAAGGTCTATATTCATTTCTGTAAAAATCAATATCAAATTCTTTAAAAATATTGGTACACTTCCCTTTTAAAGTTATTAGTTTTATTAAATCTTCTTTCATTATATGCCCATACTTATACCAAACAAAAACTGCTAATTGTTCATAACCATTTACATCATTACTCTCATCTAAAGCAATTAAATGCATTTCTGCATAATTTAAATCGTTATATATTTGCAAAAAAATATTTTTTTCTAATTTAACTCGATCTTTAATTATATTGCGACTCATAGGTAACTCATTTATGCACTTTATAATCAAGTATTTTTCTTTTAAATTGGAAAATGTACCCAGAAAACAATTCTAAAACCGCTTTTTGTACAAATTCTCCTTCTGAAAGAGGTTTCCTTTGGAGAGCAATGCAATGGGCAACTTGAAAACTGGCAGCTGTAATGTTATTTTTTGGAACCAAAAAACTTTTTAAAACACTACTTTGAAAAAAATTCTCTTTTTTCTTTCTTCATCTGTTGACATGCCGAGATTAAAATGCAATGTTTCAAAGTGTGTCTACATTATATGTAAGCGAAGTCACTTTTTCATTACAAATTATACATACAATCATTTTATTCCTATCAATCATTCCATATTTATCAAACTTTTCAGTTTGATATGGCTAGGAACTTGTATGAGCTTGCTTTTAATTTTTTAATCACCGACATAGTACAGGGCTAAAATTAAAAATATTTATACAGACGACTCTTGATAATTTGAAGTTGAAGGGACCAATAAAAAACTCGAGTTATCAAGAGGGTAGGAAAAAACTTGCAAAATAAATGAAGAGAAATTTTTTTTAAGACATTTAAGTTTGAAACTATGTAATAAAGTAACAATTGCACGTTATTTAAATTATTTTAAAGTATTTTTAAAAAGTAGGTATACAGTATAAATATTATACAGAAGTTAAGAGTCCTGTATTGAAAGAATGCATTATATATTAAAAACAACTATTAAAAGAATATATACTGCCCACAACAAAAGTTTTTTGACTAAAAAAAAATGTTATCTTTTTTTTTTGTCTCATGGCATATAAATTAACTTTGTCAACAGATTTTTCTAGAATAAATGAAGCTTGAAAAATGTCTACATCAACATGATTTTCAAGAAAAAAGTTGTGTAGTTTGTTTAGTGATACTTTAGCTTCTGTCAGAGTTGTCAGAGTAAACTCCAATGATCATCAAAGGGACTACGTGACAGGGGAGATGAGCAGAAACAGTACAACAAAAGATATGTAAGGTCCAACCTGTTTGCTACGTAACTCTACGTGATAGTGAGTGTTTGAACTGTCGATAGTTTTATAAGATCACTTCGAATTATTGTGTATTCTATTCCAGCAAGCCACAGATTTTACTTCAAAATATTGAGTGTACCAAACGTAATGTTTTAGTTTGAAACATCAAGAGTTTTTGTAGGGACTGAGCATATACTTCGAATTAGCAAGAGGTTCGTGTTATCGAGAGTCGACTGTATTTAGGATACAATAATTTGAGAAACATTTCGTATTAACATACTTAATATACATACAAATTACTTTTAAACGCGTTTGAAATGGATTCCACTAAGTTCAAAACTGGTACAGGAGTGCCTTAAATTGTGAGCCAAAAAGTGATAGTAATGAGAATAACAGACATGCGCATGGCGCCTTGTAAGGTAAAAAAGAGGGGATGATACGTGCTATGAAAATCTTTCTACAAACATAACTGAGCATAACCTTACAAAAGTGTATTTTATCCGAAGAAAGTGCTTTAAATATGGTCATTTGCTTTGGTTTGTCTATTTTTTTCAACAAACAAAATGTGAGTAAAATTATGAATTATGCACTTTTTTTGATATTTTGTCAACACTTTTGCTTTATTACAAAAACAAACTTTCATATACATTTGCTGTCATTTGCGTAACTTTGGAGCTGTAATGATCAAACTGAAGGTTATAGACAGCATTTAAATTTCTTTTGTGTCAATGCAGAGCTTGAACAAATACAAATAGAATATAAATAATCCACTCACATTAGAAAATCTAAATAAACCAGCGTAAAGCAACAAGTAAGTGGTTGCCTAGCAATCGTGGGTCAATTAAGAAGTTTGCAAGGGTCAGTGTCTGACACACGGGTCATAGGTTTGCTATCACTTCTATAGAATGACCAAAGCTTTTTAGGCAAAGTATGAAATAAGGTCATGATAAGGCTATTATATCAATGATGTACATTCCTAAAAATACAAATGTTATTCAAACAAAATAATGTGAATACCTTTAAAAAAATTACTCAAAATATATGTAAAGGAAAATTGAAGTTGTGACAAACAAAATTTATGTCTTTCTTATTAAGGGAAACAAAATTTTAAAATAAAAAAAATTAAATGAGTTTTACAGTAGTCGTATATGATGTGTAACATCTGACATGTTATCGTGGTAAATACACAATAATAACTTAAAATCCTGAAAAAAATTAATCGGGTAGGATTGGAAATAATTTTCTATCGAATAATTATATCTTTAATAAAAACTTTATTTAATTGACACAAGGAGTAATGCAATTTTTTATCAAAAATAATTATTCTTGTTCACAGTTTGGGGAAGAGTGGAGTCAATAGGCTTATAACTAAAATATGACACATATACTTGTGATTTCAAAGTATTTAAAAATCAGTGAAGAACAGTGTCAATAAGAATACCACTGTTATAGTTGTCGAAACATTTGGATTTGTGTTCATTTCAAGCTTGAGTTAATCATTCAAAAAAAGCTATGAACTGCTCAGCTTCTGGCAAACTGAAGTTAACGTTAAGATCACCACTCGGAATCATGGGAAGCGAGTGATAGTTTTTTTTAAAAAAAGAGCAGAACCACCTTTGGTATATGGTAAAAGTACAAAATGAAGGAAATCTTTAATATTTTGACCCGTTTGATTCAGAGAAATGTATAGGACAACAGAAATCACCATCCTCAGATTTCATACACAACGAGCCCTGAGACTTTGACAATTGAGCGTAAGAATCAAAAGTTTATTCTTGGATGAAGTCTAATAAGACTTGCTGATATATGCAAAATGGATTTAGAGTCAAGAAAATGAAACCGAGTTTTTGTATTCGAATCTTTTGAAATGCTAAATTTAACAATATAAAATAAATGGCTGACAAGTTGATGGCTACTAGAGTTGGACCCTGATGCGAGGGTAGCGAAGAGACACCACGAAGCTCGCTGATTGGTCAAATCAAATAGCACACGTTTCTCATGACTTCCTGTTACAAATTTCCATCCCTTTTCTCGAAATCACTCCTACTAATATGCAGAAATCGAGAGGAAAGATGTTACACTCCAAAAAACAAGAAATTAAAATTAACCTATTTATTGTGTGTGTGTAACATGGTAGGCTTGAATGTCAAATTTGAAATACATTTCATTACATTTTTCATGGAATGACAATTCTTATGTTGGTACTTTGTTGTACATATACATTTGACAAATCTTTGGCAGTTTCTATTCTTCTGAGTGATTGCAATTGACAGGAGAGGAATTTCATAGTCAGGAATATTTTTAATTCTAAGCAAGCTCTTAGGGCACAAAGTAAATTGCGATTTCACTTATATTTGTTTCAAAATTCCTTCAGTTGTTCCATGTCAATAGAAACCATCCTATTTCCCACTCACTACAAGTGCCGATATATTAGCACTCGGAAAGAAAAATCACAGGTTACGCAACATACCTTTTTTTAATAACTTTTTTTGTTTTTTCTGGCAAAGTTCACAAACATGGATGTACAGTTCAATATCATAACATGTAACAATTTTGTATTTGGTTTGAAAGCTCTTTCATACAGAATTCTATCACATCCTCAGAATTTGTGACTTAATACAATACTGTATAGCAGTGCTTTCCAACCATTTTATCTTCCCGACCGGTCAACATTTAATAATTTTATTGAGGCCCACTGAGGGTGGGATGTTGTTTATTTATAATTTTAAATTGTTTTGATTTAATAATTTAATTATATTTAAACATACCTCCAGAATAAAATTCAGTTCTAAGAAAAAATGAATATAAAGTGATTTTACCTGAAATATAAAGTGATTTTCATGGAAAATCACACAAGCACGACAGAAATAGGCCCCAGTAAATAAAATGAAAATGATTTAATGCTCCTTGAGAGGCCCAATACCATTTGATCTATGGACCGGGGGTTGGGCCACTGCTGTATGGTACAGACGCCTTCTTTAACAGGTTAAATGAGTTTACTTTTATTCTCCCAAAACATCATATGTATTCAGCAACCAATTAGTCCCTAAGTTCCTTCTTAGTGGTCATTTTGGCATTCTGTATATCAATTATTAACTTATAGTAAGTAATTTCAGTTAAGAAATATTTTTTTTTGCAATATTAATTTGAATTTTGGACAGTTTGTTGTTGAATAGTTGTTTCATGTCTATAGACAAGGGATTGGCAACCTTTTAGCTGTGGCATTTCCAGCCAATCAACTAATATGATTCAGAGCATCACACAGTGGGGCATTTTTAAAACAATTAAAACATTGACAAATTTGATGAGTAATGCAAAGTGCCACTGAGAATTGTACAGCGTGGCGCTTGTGCCATAGCTTGCCGGCCCCTGTTATAGACCATGACTCCACCAACACTACAGCTTGCTCCTCAATTTTTATGCAACACAGGAAAAAATCAATTTTTTGTTGAACATGTTTTAGTAAAATTGAGTATTTTGGCACTTCCGAACAAACCACAATGTGCAACTGACAAATTCTGAGCCTGAGGCATGCTTTAAAAGTCTTGTGTCTATTTACAGAATATTCGAAATGAATCAGATGTATTTTTTCATACCGGTTTCTCATTCACATTCTATAGAATGCCTAAATAGTGTGTGAAATATTTTTTTTTATCCTACGCCCGTCTTCGGCATCTCTGCCATTAGTCGACAAGCAGCCCAATAAAATGAAGACAAAGCATTAAAAGAATTAAAATTTGCCTCCGTAGAGTTAGTTGTCTACAAAAACTTTAAAACAATAGGGCAGTATCTGAGGTGGTCACCATCCATTTCACCCTGATTGCACAGAGGGCACCAAGCAGAATCCTTTAGTCCAATGCGATGTAAATGTCTTTGCAAGTAATTATGTCCGGTAAGTAGACGAAAGCACGCAACTCCAACACATCGAGGCAGGGAACTGGGAACTCTACCACTTTTGTTAAGCAAGATATTCCACTTTTTACCTGAAGCTGCTTCACCATACAGGGAGACTCTATTAATTTGCAGTTTATTGTAAATTATTCTTTTGATGCTACGCAGAGGCAAGGGAGAGTCAGGTTCGGACATGAGAGATCCCTCTTTAGCAAGCCTATTTGCTTTCTCATTTCCGGAAATGACGAAATGACAGCTTCCAGAGACAAAATGACAGCTTGAGAACCGATAAAGAATACAATATTATGTTCAGATATTATGCTTTCCAATTTATCAATCGCAAATGATATATTGCTGCCATCTCACAATCAAAATTGTCACAATACTTTCGAACAGGATAACTAATACTGAAAGCACTTGAATAGGCTCCAGCACCAGCATTTTTAATAGCATCTTCTGCTGAACCATCTGTGTATACATGGAACCATTTGTCAAGAGGATATCTGTAATGTATAGTAGCAAGGGCAGCACTTTTTAAGTCACTTTGTATAGAAAATTGTTTACCAACACTACAAACAAGATCCAGGTGGCTCTCCAAAGTCATCTGGCACGTAATAGGGTTAAGTCCTGTGTGAAAACTTGGCGGTTGGGTGTAGGAATATCGAAAGTATCATAAAGATCATGAACAGTTGAAAGGAAAGACTTATGAGTTTTTAATCTTTCATTTGTGGGTCTGTAATAATTTAGGAAATTGTTTCTCCTTCTCTAGATCTTTTCAACCAGGTTCAGGGAACTTCTTTGACTCATTTCACTCAAAGGTTCCAAATCTGTTTTGAGTTCCATTGCAGCTATAGGGGTTGATTTGGCCCCACCAGTGATTAAACACAACATGCTGTTTTGGAAAAGATTAAGCCTGCTTTGAACAGAATCAGAGGCAGTTCTTAAAACCTCATTTCCATACTCAACAACAGGTCGCATATAACTCTTATAGGCTGTACACAAAACATCTTGAGTGTGTGAAATATGAATAATTTCATACATTGCTGGCTAGTTTTAGGCATTCTATACTATACCTAGGCATTCTATAGAATGTAGTATTTCATACTTTGCCGGTAACATATATATGCTATAAAATGAAAAGTAATTGTGAGCTTTACATTTTCAAAAAAATTTATGTGTGTAATGTTTTTAGAGTTAATTTTAAATATATATGCAGTTTCCATATGTATATGTTCTTATCTACTGTGTCCTTAACTGCTTAATGGTCGCATAATTTTTAAGAAAATATTCATAAAAGTGCCTATTTTTCTATTCAAGAAGACTATATAAAATTAAATGTTCAATGTATGTATTTATTTTAAAATTTTGTATAAACTTTTAGTTTGAAATACAAAAAATTAAATTTTTATGAAAAGCCAACATTTACGGGTATTATGACTGCATGTTGGATTTTTGGTACAAGGGGGGAAATAATTTTAAAAAAAAATTGGCAGTTATAGAGACTGCCGATAGAAGTGAAAACTTAGAACTTTTAGTATTAAAATTTGAAATTTCATAATGTTTGAATTAAAATTATCAACATCAATCTGGTTTTCACATTTATTGACACTACGAGCAACAACTAAATGCATGTTTATATGTTTTTCTATTATTCAAATATATTACAGGCTGTACAAGATCATGACAAAATATAAATACAATAAATTGAAATTATCGGTACATTATGATATTTTTTGCCAAATCTTTTTTTGAGTATTTCAGAACCTTCTTTTGTATAAATCATCAAATTTTCGAATAAAAATTGTTGTATCTGTCTCATAGATTTTCCAGGCGAAATATAAACGGCAACCATTAATATGTATTGCCTATTCTTGAAATCGCAACGAGCAATGCACAGTATATACACATTGAACTTTTCACTAAATCCGTTGAATTTCACTTATAAGATATACACAGCACGATACGTCAGCTGTATAGCTACAGATATACTGCTATAATCATGTCAGTGATGCGAATGCACAAGATTTCACCCATCCTAAAAGTGTCTAAGGCGAACAGAACACTGCGCGTGCGCCAGTCAGAGCATGTCAGTGATGCAAACCCATAAGATTCCCCCCTACCGAAAAGTGCCCAATGCCGCTAAAGAAGTTTTCACTTCAAAAATGTGTTTTAAAACGTTAAAGGAGAGTTCTATTTCATTTATGCACAATGTAAGAATACATTAGTAATTTTTCCTTGTGAGGTAAATTTCAAAGCATGAGATAAAAAGGCCAACATCATACGTAACAGTACAGATCCTTTATCACTACTCTCATATTCACTAACCGAACTTGAAAAAAAATCAGTTATTTCAGAATCACTCTAAGATCTATTTACACTTAAAGTAGAATCTAATTCACTTCCTGACTAAATCCATAATTAATACAATTATAAAAAATATATATATTTTATCACAGCAACCCACGTGTATTCACGGAAAGCAAAACTAAGTAACTGAGCTAAGGATGCAAAAACTTATTGCTAATATATATGTTTGACTGTGCTAACAAATAGTTTAAAATAAAAGAATAATATCTAAACATGTTACTAATAATCTGTTATTGTCATCTTGTGAGAAATAAATATGATTCAGGGCCTAAGAAATATATAGTTTTAATCTTTTTAGCACTTTACTTTTGAATACTCCAGCCCGGAAATATCACAGGCACGAGAAATAGAGGGCACGTGATTTTGATGGGGGCAAGAAGGAAGGGGTTGAATGCTGTGTCTTTAATTTTCAGATATTGGGGTGATTTTGTGATGTTGCTTGAGGATCAAACTTCTTTAATAAACCATGTAAATTGTAAATAGATTAATGAATGTGGTTAATGCTAATGCCCCCCTGTCGAACAATGTAAGATTGAGGCCATGAAATTCATTGTGGCTAAGGGCTAGTAGTATGCTGGATCAGTTCCACCCCAACTTTGAAGGAGAACACATTAGAGGTGGTTAATGGCCTACCACCTCTCTTCCCCTTCTACCAACCTCATAAGCGGTTTTGTGGCTTACAGTTATTTAGAGTACCCCCATGCCACAAAGGCACTATAAAAGCATTTACAAATATCCATGCCTTCTCCAGGATTTGAGCCCAGGCCCTACAACACAGCAGTCAATGTCAGACAGCGATCAGACAGTTCTTGGTTAAATATTTTATGCATCAGGTGACAACGTCATTTCACAACAGCAACCACATAACAATCATATATATATACAGTTACAATAGTTCAGTTCCATTACACAGTTACAGTTATCATGACATCCCCCCTTTAAGTTATTAATCACATAACATAATCATTCAAATAAGATGGTGGTTTACAAACGCGGTTACTTCTTCTTTGGACATTACAATCTGACTCGTTACAGTTCTGTATATTTTGAGGATTTACAATTACCTCTGAATCAGAATTGAAAGTACTTATGTCATTGGGATCTGTTTCTATATTAAAGGGTGTGTTTGATGTTCTTATATGTTTCCTATTACGTCTTAAAATATTTCCAGACTGATTTTTAACAAAATATGACCTAGGATGTAATTTATGCTTTGAAACTATTTTAGCTGGTTCCCAAGTTTTGTTTTTAAAATTTAGTATCCTGACATTATCTTCTGGCTCAAGTTCAGGTAATGGATGAGCAGTTTTATCATAATGTATCTTTTGAACGTTTTGCCTTTTTATTAACTTTTCTCGAATGTTATTAAATAATTCAGCATTTAACAATTTATTCGAGATTGGTAATTTTGTTTTTAATCTACGATTAAACATCATTTGAGCTGGAGATAGGTCAAGACCTGATATTGGGGTGTTTCTATACTCCATTAAACCTACTAAATAATCTCGTCTATCTTCCCTTGCCTTTTTCATAATGCTTTTAGAAATTCCTACTGCTTTTTCAACCATTCCATTACTTGGGGAGTAATGAGGACTAATGAATGCATAATTAAAATCCCAATCATTTGCAAACTTTTTATAAATATAACTATTAAATGGTATATTATCTGATACTACAATATTTGGAACACCAAATCTAGAGAAAATTGTTTTAAGTTTAATTATTACCTCATCTGCACTCTTATTTACAAGTTCAGCAATTTCAATCCATTTTGAATAATAGTCTATTACAACTAGATAACTTGTATTACCCAAATCCATTATATCTACTCCTATCTTTTCAAAGGGTCTATAGGGAATTGTATGAGGTTTTAATGGCTCTTTATTATTAGCTTTTTTAAATTTTTCACATATTACACATTGTGATACTAATGTTTCTATGTCAGAGTTCATCCCTGGCCAATACATTATTTCTCTAGCTCTTTTCTTACATTTCTCTATCCCAAAGTGAGCCTCATGAATTAGTTGTAGCATATCTTTTCTCAAACTATAAGGTACAATTAGTTTTTCATTGCTAAATAACAACCCTTCTTGAATATAGATGTTATTTTTAATTTTATAATATGTTTTTACACTATTGTCTACATTTTTGTAAGATTTAGGCCAGCCCTCTTTGATATATTTAAAAACTATTTGTAATTCTGGATCTAATTAAGTTTCTTTTTTAAATTGTACATGTCTCTTTTCACTCATGGGTAAATGTTTTGAAATAGTATGCACAATATTTAGCATTTCAGGATCATCCCTTACAGTTTCACTAACAGGAAATGCTCGTGATAAAGTATCAGCGAGAAACATTTGATTACCTGGTACATAATTTATTTCAAAATCATATTTTAATAATTTTAAAATCATTCTTTGCATTCTAGAAGATATTTTATGCATAGGTTTCTTAACAATTGTCATTAAGGGTTATGGTCACTCTGTACAACAACTTTACGTCCATATACAAAATTATGGTATTTCTCAAATGAGAAAACAATTGCCAATAATTCTTTCTCAATCTGTGCATAATTTTTCTCACTGTTTGTTAAAGTGCGTGAGACAAATGATACTGGTTGACCTTTTTGGATTAAACAGGATCCTAGCCCATCTTTTGAACTATCACATTGTATTACTATTTCATCATTAACACTAAAAACTTTTAAAATTGGAGCTTTAGCTAACAATTCTTTAATGTTTACAAAGGAAAATTCTTGTTCTTTCCCCAATTAAATTCTACATTTTCATGAATGATTTCTCTTAATGGAGCAGTAACTTTAGATACATTGGGTATAAATTTTGAAAGAAAATTCATCATGCCCAACAATCTCCTAACTTCAGTTTTTGATTTTGGTGTTGGCATCTCAACAATTGCTTTTATGTGATCTGGATCAGGTTTTATACCTGATTTAGATATTATTTGACCTACATATTTTACCTCAGACACCCTATGTTGTAGTTTATCAGGATTAAACTTTACATTTAACAATTTGGCTCTTTCTAGAACTCTAGACATAATTGCATCATGTGAATCCTCATCATATCCTGCAATAATGATGTCATCAAAATAAATCTCTACTCCCTCAATATCTCCAAAAAACTTTTGATTTCTTTTCTGAAATACCTCAGGTGCCGAAACTATACCAAATGGCATTTTGTTGAATTTGTACCTTCCAAAAGGTGTATTAAATGTACAAATTTCAGAGCTAACTTCATCTAAAGGTACATGCCAAAAACCATCTTTCAAATCTAGAACTGAAAATATTTTCTTGCCCTCTAATCTACTAATGATATCATCTGTACAAGGAATTTGATAATGTTCTCTTTTAATAACTTTGTTAAGATCTCTAGGGTCTAAACATAATCTTAAATTTCCATTGGGTTTTTCTACAATGACTAAACTTTGCACCCAATCAGTTGGCTTATTAACTTTTGACACTATTCCTTCTTTTTCTAATCTATCTAAAGTACTTTTTAATTTTTGCTGCAAAGCCAGAGGAACACATCTTGGTGGGTGAATTACTGGTACAGCATTATCTTTTAAAGTAATGTGATATGGTTCATTTGGAAATTCCCCAACCCCAGTAAATACATTTTTATATTGCTTAATTAACTCATTTTTACTTATACAACATTCAATAGCATCAATTCTTTCAATAAGTTTTAATTCCTTACAACCTCTTAACCCTAATGTTGGTTTGGATTTTACATTTACTATATAGAAAGGCAAAGGAACATTTTTGAGTTTATCAGTAGAGCAATTAATTATAAGGGAACCATCTGGCTTTAAATTAAAATTACCATATGTAGTTAGAGATATATTAGTTTTACTAAGTTTTGGATTAACTTTTAACATACTCAAAATATACAGTGGCAAAATATTTACTTCAGCTCCAGTATCCAGTTTAAAATTGACATCAAAACACTTATTTACATCTAATGAAACATTTTTATACCAAGTTTTCACTTACCATTTTTACATTTTTATCATTAGAGTCTGTACTATTTTTCATTGCACATTTATTTTCATCTTCATTCACAGAATCAATATAAACCAGTTCATTTCATGAATGTTCTTTGTATTCTGTAAACATTTAGCAGCAAAATGGTTTTTCTTCTTGCACTTGGCACAAACTTTTCCGAACGCTGGACACTCTCGAGGCTTGTGTTTTCGTCCACACTTCTTGCAGTTGTACTGGGTTTTAGGCTTGTTCTGATACTCCTTCACGAAGTTTATTGTGGCTGTATCTTTCTTCATATTTCTGATTTGCTCCCGGCTCGCTTCAGCTGCCCGGACGATTTCAATAGCTTTTTCAACACTGAGGTTATTTTCTCTTAGGAGTCGTTCTTGTAACCCACTGTCTTTGATTCCCAGCACGATGTGGTCACGAATCAATCCATTTTCTTGGTTATCAAACTCGCACGTGGATGCTAGAGTCTTTAGCTGAGTGACATATGTCTCAATGGTTTGGCCCTCCAGTTGAACACATGAAAAAAATTATAACGCTCATACACAACATTCTGTCGTGGTGAGCAGTATTCTTCAAATTTTTGAAGAACCTCCGAAAAATTCGCTTTCAATTCTAACTTGAAGGTGTTGTATATTTCAAGTCCTTCACTGCCCAATAAGTTCAACAGGATTGCAATTTTAACTTTATCTGTTCGATCATCTTTTTCTGTTGCAAGCAGATAATTCTCCAGTTCTTGCCTCCATTTTTGCCATTTTTCTTTCACATTTCCTAGTGAAAATTGCAGCGGAGCAGGGGGTCGGAAGGCTACCATTACGCAAGTGGATATCTTTTCAATCTGATCTACGCTTCCACTCCTGACACCATGTTACGTTTGTAAAGCGATCAGACAGTTCTTGGTTAAATATTTTATTATGCATCAGGTGACAACGTCATCTCACAACAGCAACCACATAACAATCATATATATATACAGTTACAATAGTTCAGTTCCATTACACAGTTACAGTTATCATGACACTTAACACTATACTAGATGTGTGGTTATATTAATGAATTATTATATTATGCAGTGATAGACATAACTTTGTGGAAATTTGAGTAAACGATTGAACTCCTCTGAAATTCTTCAATTCGGAATTGATTAAACTTTTTATTTTTTTTAAACTGTAATCAAGTCACAAGGCCATGCTTGAATCAGTGTACCGTACTTTTCTAAATTTAAGTGAATTCACATGATGGCTTTAAGGTTCAATTTCATGTGGAAATTGTCTTCATTATTCTACTCAATGGTTTTTGTCACTTCTAAAGAGAAGTAAATTAAGAAGTTTGACTCTCAAAATTACAGCTTGACTTGAATGTTACTGGTAGCTATGATCCCTAGGCTATTGTTACACTTTAACTGTATGTTTCTTGTGTTAGTGTAATGTTGATTTTTGTAAATGTTTTGTTTATCGATAAATTTTGTTTATCACGATTTTAATTTTGAATAGAATAATTGTGTGAAGTGTCCTCAAATTTTATGGGAAAATTTCATTTAGTTGTACCATTTTTATTTGACCTATGTGTAAATACTTTATATATTTAATGATTGATCCCAAATCATTCTGTAATTGATTTGTAATTATTTGCTAGTAGGTATTGCAATATTGGACCAAAAGTTCAATACCAGTATTCTGTATTTTTTAAATCTTAATACCAGGATACTGGTATTATATAGAAATTTTAGAAAAAGAAGGAAAGCTCAGGTATTTCTTTGTTTTATATTTGCCAATTTTATCAGGGAGCATAACTATCTTAAAAAGTAATTTGTAACTTAAAATTATACCAATATATAAAGAATCACCGAAAAGTAAAAACATGTCTTATTTATTTAAATTGCACACACAACAAAAAAACTGTAAATATTTTTATTCAGTCTGTGGTACTATTACAAATTTTTGAAATATAATCTTAAAAAAACATTAAGTGTCATTTGCACTGTCATTAAACCTGGAACATAACTTTGTGCAATAATTTCATCCGAATTATCTTTTTTCCCCCCTCAAAATAATCTAAAATCCCTGATGGCTTAGAAACTGTGCTCAAATTTGTATCTTCATCGCAATTAGATTCTTTCCTCTTTAACAAATTTGTATCATGTCTCATTTTTTAATGTGTATGGAGTCCGCTTGTACTTCCTTCATTCACTTTAATAACTCTTGAACATTTTTTACACTGTGCCACCATATTCTTTTCATCATATAAATAATGATCCAAACTGATTTTTTAATGTTCTTCAAAGTCATTCTTATTCATTATTATGGGTAATTATTTATGAGTATATATATAATGAATCTAAAAAATATTTGAACCCTAATAAATGATATGTGAATAACAAACTCACCAATTGAAAAATATCAAAATATTAAGCATTTTCTTCACAATTACAACTTTGGTTTCTCATATGAATATCAGGCTGAATCCTGCACAAGTGTAGTATCGCTCAGAGTTGTAATAAGACAGTTTTGACCTTGAATGATTCAAATATTTTATAAC
>BMAO01022174.1:0-22303 GCA_019973975.1 Trichonephila clavata
GTGAAGATTGCAAGTGCTTCCGTTGAATAGGTTCTGAGAAAAGGTACACGCTTTTTTGAAAACACCGTTTTGAGATATTTACATTTTTATTATAAAATGTCACTTCATCAAAAAATTTATGAATTACAATCTGTATTTACACTATTTTTTAAATATTAGCTTATTATCAATAACTTTTAAGACTTTTTACTTATTTCTTTTACTTAGAATTCTCAGAAAATACATATATAACATTTTTTACTTTTAAGCTATCGAGATATTTCATAGCATTTGCATCATTTTTCTCAAATTATGCATCATTTTTTGAAGAATTTTCTGTTCTGATACATTACTGTCATCCAAGTTGACTATAAAAAATCATAAATACCATGTGAAAATGTGTCAATACATGAAAATAAGGCTTTGGTAATACATCATTATACGACATTTCGAAAAGTTTCAATGGTGTTTTATAAATTCACATGTAAACACAATGTCTTAAAGTATCAGAATTAAAAAGATTCTTAAAATATTACATAAATGGTATCCAAAACAACAACAAAAAAACTGATTTATGTTTAAACATGAAATTGTGTATTTTTGGTATGTAACAAGTTCGTGCAACGAAAAAGGCATTGCATTTTGAGATATATTTATGTACCTTTTACTATTGAACACTAAAGCTTAAAAATTTGTGTGTGCATTAAATAAACATTTATCTTATACAGAAGTGAAATTTTTTAAAAAATTGATCAGCATGTTTAAAAATGTAATTTTTGTAGAGTAGAAAAATAATGAATTTATAAAAATTTCCTTTCTATTTACGACATCTGCTTTTTTGCTAAATGTCTGAGGAATATCTCAAAAATTTCACTTCAGTAACAATATATATGAAATATAAAATAAAAATTTCCAGTTCATGCATAAATAATTATAGAGAAAGAAGACACAAATTAAAAAAATAATCTTTATAAGACAGTAATCATGATTATATGCATTTCGAAAAGTTTCATTAGTGTTTTATATTCACATGTAAACACAATTCTTAAAATATCAGAATAAAAAGTTCTATAAATATTACATAAATAGTATCCAAAACAACAAGAAAACTATTTTATGTTTTTAAACATGAAATTTATGTTTTTTTTATATAACAAGCTTCATGTAACGCATTTTGAGATATATTTATGTACCTTTTACTATGAACACTAAAGCTTAAAAATTTGTGTGTGCATTAAATAAACATTTATTTTATACAGAAGTAAATTTTTTTAAATAAAAAAATTGATCAAACTGATTAAAAATATAATTTTTGCAGAGAACAATAATGAATTTAATAAAAATTTTCCTTTTCTGTGTTACAACATATGCTTTTTAGCTAAATGTCTGAGGAATATTTCAAAAATTTCACTTCAGTATACACAAGAATATATATGAAATATAAAATAAAAATTTCCAGTTCATGAATACAGAAAAAAGGTAAGAACACACAATAATTTATAGAAAAAGAACACACAATTTAAAAAAATATAATTTATAGAAAACAGTAGCTTTTGTATAAAATTTTACCTCATTAAAAAATCCTGCACTGTAACCGGTTTTTACCTTATTTTTCTTAATATTATCTTCTTTTTTTCTTTTATCTTTTCTAATTTTCTTTGATCATCCAGAAAAAGCATGCTTGCTTTCATTAATTTTTCCCCATCGAGAATTTTCATGGCACTTACCGAATATTCTCCAGGTTCTACTCCCATTTATCTGAAGCTTTTTTAATTTGGATACATTACCATCATTAAAGGAACAAACAGCATTATAAACACCAAGTGAAAGTGTTTCAATGTGTACAAATGTTGTTTTGGGAACCCGTGATAAAATGACATTATGAAAACTTTCATTCGGGTTTTGTGTTTTTCGATTCAAACATTATTTCAACAAATCAGGTTGGGAAAGATATCTAAATATAGAACGCATTGCTACTACAACAGCAACCGGAAAACTTTTTATGTTTGTAAGACTTACCCGATACTTCAGCCTGTTTATATTCACACCATGAATTTTCCCCGACAGGACAAAAACCATGTTTTTATGTGCCCATTCTTACATATACAATATTTGAAAAGAATACATATTAACATCTATCACCTTACTTGTATCAATGCTGGTCACAGTAACTGCACCATTTGATGATGCATTCTGCCATGTCCGATCTACCGCTAGCACAATAGTATTATTACCTTCATTTTCACAAATATCTTCCCTCGAGCCTTTTGATTGGAATCCTCGTAAACAAGTTTTACAGCATTTGAGGTTTGCTTACCGTAAGGAGATAAGCTTGTAGGTCGTTGCCGAAGATTCATTATGCGGCAAAACATTTCCCAGCTTCTGCACCTCTTCTAATGGAACACGCAGCATATACAAACCTAGTATTTATTGTGGCAATTTGCGTTCCTTCATGAATATTTAAAAAAGAGAATTCTACATCATATGGACAACATTTCAGGATAAATTTCCAGCCCAAACTTACATTTTAAAACTTGCATGTCTAACCCTCTTTTACACATTTTGCAATGAACTTCATTCTTGAAAGCAAATACAAGAATATTTTAATTCATGATGGTATTTTTAATACTTACTTTAATAAGAAGAAAAACTCTAATTAAACTTTATTTTGCACATGTCTCCTTTGAGTCATGTGTATGTCCAGCTTGAGGATTGACATTACTGTTGTTAGTATTTGAAGTAATGTTACTATGATTGAAAGTATTCCTACCTTCTTAAAACGTACCTTTATGTTTTTTTAAATATTTTTTTCGATCTAGGCATATTAAGAATCAAAAAATTAAAAATTTCAAAATTAGTGAACTTAAGAAATTTTAAATATTTAAATCTTAAATGCAAACAGGATAAACGTGCATTTTCTCCAAAATAGGTAAACAACCCTAACTGTTACGCTTGCAGTCAATCTACAGTTAATTGCATATGAATAAATAAAACGGTGAGTGGTTTGGAAAAGCTTCCCAGATTTAAAAGGTCAATGTTTACATTTCTATCTGTCAAAGGGAGCGTGGCTCATCAGCTGAATATTTTTTAAAAATCATTTTAACATACTTTTAATTAGTAAAATGGCAAGTATGTTACATCATTGGAAAGGTCCTGATTTGGGGATTTTAGAAATATCAAAAACTCAAAATCGATTTCCCGAAGGTGTTTACCCTACTGACTGGCCTTAATTTTTAGCTTTATATATAATATATGTAGTTTTAGCTCATAGTAAAGATCTGCATCATCAGTACATTTACAAACTTTTATTTTTGCACAACCACCAGATTTTTGAAGTAATATCTTCTTTAAGCGCACTTTGTTGAAGAGTGAATCTAAATTAAGCTTCTGGTTTGCTGAGTTACGCTGAATTGGGTTTACTCGACTCCACTCGGCATCAATCGCACTGGGGTCAGCTACACTTGATTAGTCCTAAACAAAAAACATTCTAAGTGTGTGTGTCAAAAAAAATTTCATGCACACTTTTTTCTTGGGAGCTCACTTACTTTCAACTCCAGCGAGTGTACTGAAGAACAAGAGTGCAAGCAAAATAATTGGGAAAAAATTTTCTGATATAGGAGATCGGAAGAGGGAGTTCGGGAACTATTTTAAGAATATTTTGAAGCCTCTCTCCGTCGAGAACCAGAGTTCTTAACGAGTTATCTAGTAAAGGTGAGAGAGTTTGATTTTTCCGTTGAACATTGTTTTTGATCACAATAATGAATGAAATTGTCGAATCGGCCACTGGTCCACCTAATTTGGAAAAATCATGAATTTGGCGCGTTTTTGCGCCGATCCGACTTCTTGCTTTCTGATAAAAAAATCACGATTGTTACCAGATTTGGCGCATTTATTGATTTAGCTAAAAAACCTACTACAGACCCTTAACTGAATCTAAGATAGCTTAAATATGCTCAAATAAAACTACGTCGGACACTGATAAGCTAACTTCTACTTAAACAAGCTCACAATACTTGTACGTTTTATGCATCGGACCCTACACTGGAAACTTGCAGGTGATTTCTATCGGCTTGATCAATGTCGTTGTATCCACACTCCGTAACCTTTTTCTGGACAACTCCAAGACCTCTAACTAAATTCCACTCTCTTTCAATCTTCAATAACAACTAATTTATACTCTATATTAACTCCTACTTGCCAACTCCAATGTGCCAACTCTAAAACTAGCGAAAACACAGAATTTATATAATATACTTCATTTACATAATCACGCCTCCCTACTCGGTGAAAGTTGGTTGAAATAAATATTTTCCTAAAAAGTCATGAAGGGATTAGTAGAGCCGTGCATAGATCCATCACAATTGTTAAAGAGTATGAAGACTGTCCTTTTGTTTCCTAAGAGAGTTTCAAAAAATGTTAAAAGCTCTTAGGAAATAAGTTTTCCCAGTCTTACTAAGTATTCGAAGTATTCGAAGTTTTAAAATTTATAAAACATATATATTATATTAATCTAACCTACATATAGATAATTTATATACAGATAATTACCATTTAGCGGAAAAGGATAAGAAAACTACTTAACATCCTCATGGGAAAATGACGTAAAAGAAAACGTAGTACATCCGAACAATTAGATCTCTTGCCCAGAATGAGTCGGATGCTTTCAATGTTCGTGGGGCTATAATTACACACACTAATTTTTTCAAGTATTTTGTATTAAAAATACTTTGTCTTTACATACTTATAACAACTTGTTAAAGATATGATTAAATTGTGTGTAAATTCAAGGAAAGTTAATTAATTTTTCACGTAGAATATTGTTTTTTTCCCTTCATTAAAATTCCTAAGGTATCCGAATACTTGCGACAACTTTTTTTTTGGAAAAAACGGTGATATAGGGATTTTTTTTTGTAGTTTTTAAATTTCTTTAATACATTTTAAGAATAATATGCCAAGATTAAGACGATAAAAAGAGATTATTATTAATAAAATGGGAAAAATTGATAAAAATTTGCAAAAAAGTAACATAAACGGGGCCCATTCAGTTCTAAATGTTTATCAACAAATTTTCAATCTTCCAATTCGGATGTGTTGCAATGTTATACCTTTTTAAATGACCTCAGGATAAGATATATTTTAAATTTTACAAAACCTAGAGAGAACTTTACCTTAGTTATTATATGAAATTGCTTAAAATACCAGTGATTATATTGACAAAAGGGACTGTAAATTTTGTAATAAAACACAGTGATTGATAACTCTAAAGGTTAAGACACTTCTACTATTATACAAAACACTCACAAAAAAATTTCAGTTAATTTTTTTAAGGGGACACAGTACGATGCGATTGTTAAAAATCGGTCAAAAAATAAAATTTAATTTTTTTAGCTTAAATTATTCTTTATATACCTTTCTATAACCTGACAAAATTTGAAAGCTCTAACCTAAGAAAAACACAAAATTATGATAGCTTTTGCGAGCGTTTTTATTCACATGTCTATGGCAAATCAAAATTTTAAACTTACTTATCTCGGAAAGATAAAACAACTATTTTGTCTTCATATAAAATCCTAAGGCTTTTTTTTCTACTGCGCCTAATGCTTTGAATTTTTTTTTACTTATTGCTAATAGTACATGTAACAAAAGTTGGTATGCATTTTTGAATCAAAGCAATACTTATTTTTTTAAATATAATTGAAATCAGAATTTGTAAATTTTTAAGGAATTTTCAATATGGTTTATAAAAAGAAGTATTGTACAAATCTCAATCATGTTTTCGCAAAACCCATACCAACTTTTGTTATGCATAGTTTGAGGTGCTTGTTAATCAAATTTCATGTGTGTACGTAAATTTTTGTAGGAGGAGCAGCATTTTAAAATCACTTCACAAATTTGAAGTTTTTTCCTTAAAAAACTAAATGCCTAGCTTTTTATGAAATTTTGAGCACAAAATCTGTTTTACATAGTATACACACATAAGAGGCAACCAAAAAATTTTTGAAAATCCTTAAATTAAAATTTTTTACTAAAATCGTACCATGTCCCCTTAAACTTTTGTACCTATTATCCCCGTTTGAGCATTTTCAAAAAAACACAATTCGAGTAAAACGCGTTTTAAAGAATGACATCTTGCTTTAAGTAAAGGCATCTGCTTTTACTAAAACACTTGTAGTGTTTGTTCTAATGAACGGAAAATAATAAACTTGGTATTTTTATAAAGTTAATAAGAAGCTAATAGGGGATGGCCTATAGAATAAAATCATAGAAATATTTGTCATTTTTTTGGCAAAATTACAATTCTATTGTAGTCGGATACTTTAAGGCATCAGACTTCAAATTCAATATATCATGAAAATGATCATTTGTATCTTAATTGAGTTACTTTGTAACTCAATGATTTTGTGTATGATGTGATTTTGCTCAATTCACTTGTTTTCAGACATATTAAAGAAATACTATACATTAAGAAATTGCAAAAATCAGTTAAAATGTTTTCAGTATTCTAAAAGTTTGTAATATCCGCGCCATTGCATAGTCAGCCCTTGTTGACTATGCAATATCAACTATGAAGTATCCAATATCAATAAATTACAGTTTTAAAAAACAGAACTCCGAATTACAAATATTACATTCTTAATCAAGATATATTTGATCTTATTATCTTAAGAAATATCTGATATACAACGCCCCATTCAAAACAAAAGAATGGGAAACATCACCTTGGAACAGAAGGTGCTGCTCCCTTTTTCCAAAACATCAAGAAAAGATTATTAAAATTTTGTAATGCATTATTAGAAATGTCCACGTACCTTTAACATTGTAAGATGATTTGCAAAAGCTACATCAAGACATTATGAAATGTAAACAGTGGTGACATACTGAGAACTAACCATAATCTTTTTGGTGTTTTCCGGTAAAATATTTCTATTTCTGATCATATTTTAAATATTATTTTCTGCAAAATATATTTAACGTCAAAAATCTCACCAATAAAATAATTAAATCATTTTCAAACTTAAGCATGAGGAGATGCATCTGAGAGATGCCATGCGCCTATGGAAGGAACTTCTTGAAGCATATCTAGCGGAGGGTTAATATGAAAATTAACAGAATTAAAAGAAAAATACTTCTAAATTATATAACTTATAAAGGGGAAAATATACTTTTTACGTTTACCATTTTTTATTATTTTTATTTTTTTGCAAAAGGCATTTTTCTACTTTTATGTTTGCACCAATGATGTATTAAAATTAAAGTACCTTCATCTGAGCACACAGAAATGTAATTTTAGTTCAAAATTAAGAAATAAAATGTTTTTTCCAATTTAGCAACTCTGGCTTATTTGAAAAGAATTCGAAAAGGGTCATGAAATTGGACAATAATTTAAATTTGTTCTCCTAAATGATAATAAATAAAATACATAAGAGTTAATTTGTTTGTTTAAAAAATGTAAAAAAATTTAAACACATTCCTAAAATGTTTATCCAAATTTATTAGTTTATCGGGTCTTTGAAAACTTAGAAGTAAAGTAATTTGAATGGATAATAATTTTTTTATGAACATTCATACAATACTTTTCAAAATAATTAATTTTTTAACCAAAAGGTTGATCGAAAATTCTTCTTAAATATACCAATTTTATTTCGGCAAATGTCAAAACATTATTAAATGTTCTCATTTTTAAAATTCCTAACATAATCTGCATTCTAAAATACATTATTTTTTTTCAAAATTGGAATAAATATTTGATTCCATAAAAGTTCTTGGGAAAATCGAATTATTTTGAATCCATTCTTTAAAAATAATCTATGCCATTTCCTTAAGCAGAAAATTTTACAGTATTTCTTGCTAAATATCAAGCTATAAATAAATAGAACAAAAATATTCCACACCAAAAATGCAATTTAGGAGTCCATTTTTTTCTTCCGATAATTGTAATATATGTTTTTTATTTATTCAAACGTAAACCAAATGCTCTTTAAGATAATTGTATAACTATTCAAATTTGAGAAGCTTAATATATTTCAATACAATTGCAACTGAAATTTCTTAATTAATTAATGTAATTATTTAATTATTTATGTCCGTGTGATGTCCTGAAACATCTCGTTCCACAGTTGCTGTAAACGCACCTCTAGTTTGACCAAACTCGTAAGCTGCCCAACTTGCCATTCCAAATGATCCCAGATATGTTTGATTGGTGACAAATCTGAGAATCAGAGATTGAGTTTTGATTTTCGTAAATCATTTCTTAACGGATCTCTACTCCAGGGAAGAATAATACCTGCCAAATTTCAAGTCCGCAGCTGTAATAATTCAAAACATGTACTCTATTTATCTATAAGGTCACTTTAACACTTGGTGGTCCATTTTGGTTGCAATTTTTTTCTGTAGCGATCTCTACTCTTAAAAGGACAATGCATGTCGAATTTAATATCTGTAGGTCTAATAGTTCAAAAGTGGGAATATTTATCTATAATGACCCTGGGCTCCTTTCGACCACCATTGGCTTTTGATTTTGGTAAAACCACTTCTTAAGAACGGAGGAACTTGAACTATGGAGTGCCTCTACTCCATGGAAGAATAATACCTGCCAAATTTCAAGTCCGCAGATGTAATAATTCAAAGCATGTACTCTATTTATCTATAAGGTCACTTTAACACTTGGTGGTCCATTTTGGTTGCAATTTTTTTTTCTGTAGCGGATCTCTACTCTTTAAAAGGACAATGCATGTCGAATTTAATATCTGTAGGTCTAATAGTTCAAAAGTGGGAATATTTATCTATAATGACCCTGGGCTCCCTTCGACCACCATTGGCTTTTGATTTTGGTAAAACCACTTCTTAACAGATCTCTACTCCATGGAAGAATAATACCTGCCAAATTTCAAAAGTCCGCAGGTCCAATAATTTTCAAAACATGTACTCTATTATGTATAAGGTCATTTTAACACTTGGTGGTCCATTTTTGATTTTTTTTTTCTGTTGCAGATCTCTACTCTTTAAAAGGATCAGGTCTGTCGAATTTATACCTGTAGTCTAATGGTTCAAAAACGGGAATATTTATCTATAACGACCCTGGTTCCCCTCAACCACCCTTGGCTTCTGATTTTCGCTAAACGCTATTCTTAGCGGATCTCTACTACATAAAAGGAACTCACGTATCAAATTTCATGTTCATAGGTCTAAAAGTACTCCTTTATATATTCTAAACAAAAAAAAAAAGCAAAACATGGCGGAAAGCGACGATGACGTGTTTTTTGCTGCTCTCGAAAATCAGTGTAAAATCATTGAATCAGCTCTCCAATCGAAGTGTAACATGAACCAACAGATTAGAGAAGAAGCCAGGCAGGCGCTAGTTGAGTTAAAATCTTCAGTTTATCGGAATTTTGTAATGATTAAGAGTGAAAAATTTGTGGAAGCTTGCCAAGGAAAGCTTGAAAGACGCCATGTTGGATTTGCCAAAGAAAACGTATAGCAGTGTCGTGGCGCAATCTCTTGGCGAAAAACTTAATGAACCGCCACGGAAGGCATCGTGTTGCTCCGTTTTAATAGCGGCCGAGAACTGTAATTCTGGCGACGTCAGAAAACTGTTCAAAGCTCAGGTTAATCTAGGAAGGAGAAGATCGGATTCGACACTTAAAAGAAATCAGTGATAATAGAATTTTAGTTAATTGTGCTTCTGAAGAAGATAGAGAAAAACTGATGACTACGATTGAAGCCAATCCTAAGTTCCTGAAGCCAACTGTACCTAAACGCAAAAACCCTACGATGATGATTAGAAATGTGCCAAATGACGTTGCCGATTCGGAATTACTGGACGTTATTCAGGAACAGAAGATCCAGAAATCCTTGTTTCAAATGAGTGTTGGAAGGAGTCAAGAGTTCGTTTTGTTTTGAAGAAATTTCAACATGTGAGAACTGTGGTGATTGAATTTCATCCCAAGATTCGGAAAAGTGTTACTGCGGTGGGGTCATTAAAAATAATGTGGAACATGTGCCATGCTGAAGACTTCTTAGTGATAAACAGGTGTTTCTCGTGTCTCGGTTATAATCATAGAGCAAATGAGTGCACAAATATGTTATCTTGTTATTTTTGCGCCGGAGAACATAAGAGTGATAACTGCCCAAACCGAGAAAATCAGGTATGTGTTAATTGTATTAGATATAACAAAAAGTTAAAAAGCGAAGCCAAAAAAGTGGATGTCAAGCATAAGCCTTTTCGCATAGCTGCTCTTGTCATAACTACATGAGAAATCAAGTTGCTGCTCGAACTGACTATGACTAGACTCATTAAAGATCATCTTAATTTTGTTCAAATTAACTTACATAAGTCAAAAAAGGCTACACAGCAGCTTATTTTAAATCTTGAAAATGATGATGTTGATGTTGCTCTTATTCAAGAGCCGCACTGTTTGAAAGGAAAGCTTCCTGGATTTCTGAACACTTACAAAATTTTTTATGATACAAAATCAGAGGTTATAAAGGCGGCTATTATTGTTAGAAACATGGCGATTACAGTTTTTTCCGATCCTAGGAATCTTGATTATAATTCTGCAATGATTGACATCTCTTTTAGAGGATACGATTTTACTGTATTTTCATATTATTTTGAACCTTCAGTTAATATTGATTTGGATCTAAGAAAAATTGAGCATATGTTTTCAAATAGAGTGTTAAAAAGACTTATTTGGTGCATGGATGCAAATAGTAAGTCTGAAGTTTGGTTTAGTCCTGTGACTGACTCTAGAGGCATTAAGTTATGTGAATTCTTCAGTACATGGCAATTGATTACGGTAAATGAGGATTATGGGCCTACGTTTAGTTCTGGTCAGGGTACTAGCTATATTGATATTACAGCTGTTGGAACTGATGTGCTTAGATTACTTGATAGGTGGTTTATACCAGACTATGATTCCCTCTCTGATCATAGAATTTCTTTTGAGCTGAAAATTCCCAGTTCAGTTAGGGCTTGTGACTGTTCTGCAGAAACAAATCTTTTCAATACTAAAAGAGCAAATTGGAACATGTTTTATTCTCACTGTTCTAAAGCCAAGAATGCCGTATTAGATTTTTGAATAACTGTATACTACCTGATAGTCTCGAATTATGTGTTCAAGATGTGCAAGATATAATTATATCGGCTGCAGAAAAATCTATCCCTTGAAAAAGAGAGGATGTCATAAAGTACCCTGGTGGTCCGTTGAATTATTTTGCATGCGTAAACAATTGAATGCAGCAAGAAGACGATATCAAAGAGCAAAGAATTCCGTTCTGAGGAAGTTTATAGAGAAAATTACATTCAAATTAGGGTAAAATATAAATTCAAACTTGATGAAAGCAAGGCGAACTCTTGGAAATCTTTTCTCGCTGATATTACTGTACTGAATGTTTGGAAGAAAATTTATACTCATGGAGTGAAAAACAATTTTACTAAAAGACTTGAAATCTCAGGAATCGAAGTCTCCTCTGACATTTTACTTCTTCTTTTGAAGATACTATAGATGCCATCTTGAGGAAATCTTTTCCTCGTGATCCAAATAGTCAAGATAATTCTCAACATAGGGTTTTGCGTTCAGAAGCTGATTTGGTTTATGAAAGTGATGATGATATACCTTTTTCAAGAACAGAAATTGACAGTGTTATAGGTAATTTAAGTTTAAATAAATCTCCTGGTTCGACAGAATTAATAATGAACTGATTAAGAAGTTTCACAATTGTTCTCCTTCTGTCCTTTTGCCTCTCTTAACAAATGCTTGAAATTGGGTGTTTCCCAAAGATTTGAAAAGAGCAAAAATTGTACTTCTTCCTAAAAGTACTGAATTGTCAAGGACGCACATAGACAATATTCGTTGCATAAGCTTACTCCCTTGTTTGGGAAAGTGCTTGGAAAAACTCTGCATTACTAGACTTAACCACTATTTAAGAAAGTCTAGTCTTTTAAGTGACGACCAGTACGGTTTTACTCCTCAAAGGTCAGCAGAGGATGCCTTGGTACGCCTTTGTGATTTAGTCAAGGAGGGCAAGCGAAAAAACGTGACTTTTCTAATTTCCTTGGATATTAAAGGAGCTTTCGATAATGCCTGGTGGCCTGGCATCTTGCACCTGCTCAAAAGTTTCAAAGTTCCTAAAAACATCTTTTGCCTTATTAGAAGCTTCTTACAATATCGTTCAGCTGATCTTACATTGGGTAATGTCACAACGAATATTGCTTTAGAAAAAGGCTGCCCTCAAGGGTCAGTTATGGACCTTTTCTGTGGAATTTAATTATGAACGATCTTCTTTGCAATATCTCAAAGTTCCCGAATTGTCATAAAATAGCTTTTGCAGATGATGTACTTCTTATTGTCCAGTGTAAAGACTTTCAGGATGCCTGTACTTTGTCGCAAGACATTCTTGATAATATTTTTAAATGGTCAGAGCTATATAAGTTAGAGTTTAATCCACTTAAATCAAAAGTAATGAAAATTTATAAAAAATCGACAGTAGATCAAAAAATCAACTTAAAACTTGGAGGTGTAACAATTGAAGAAGTGCACAAGATTAAGTATTTGGGCATAATTGTTGATAACAAAATGCAGTGGAAGGAGCATATCTCTTATATTTCTAGCAAAAGTGAAAAAATTCTTCTTGGACTGTTAAGAATTGCAAACAATACTTTTGGGGTGAAAACTAATGTTCTTCAGTTGATTTATAAGCAGGGGATAGTACCTCTTATATCTTATGCATCTAGAGCTTGGGACACTCTTTAAGAAAGAAAATTAATAGTAGACTGATTAGGAGAACGCAACGGAGGTTTTTACTTCGTGTCATTAAAGGATACAAAACTCTTAGCTATGAAGCAGTGTTTGCGATTTCTGGAATGCCACCTATTGACTTGGCTATTTTGAACAATCTTGATGTTCGCAAAAGCTTTTTGAGTACCAGCCTTGGAACGCTGGATGGGGTGATTCCAATTTCATTATTGCCACACCCTTCATGTAGAAAGGCTATCACTCTTGTAACTTATTCAAATGAAGTTCTTCAAGATTATAAAACTATTTGTTTCACGGATGGCAGTAAATTGAATGGAAGAGTTGGTCTTGCCTGCGTTATTTACGAGGAAGGATTTGAAAAAGCTACTTTCCAGCATCGAATAAGAGATGAATACTCTGTTTTTTCAAGCCGAACTACTCTGCATTAATCTTGCCGTAAAAGTGATTCAGGACTCTCTCCGTCAGGGCGATACTCTCAAATTTCTTATTTGCACCGACTCGCTCTCTTCGCTTTATTCTTTGCACAATATAAATTCTACAGAAAAACTTGTTGTGGAGGTTCAATCTATTCTGTACAACCTTGAAGACTGTGATATCCACTTTTCTTATGTTCGGGGCCATAGTGGAAATCTCGGCAATGATAGAGCGGACCAGTTGGCTAAAGAGGCAACTTGCCAAGATATGAGCCTTTCGATGTCTGTGCCATTGTCCCACTGGAAGCATTTAGCTTGGGAAAGAACTGTTTCCGACTGGAACTCCAAATTCTTGGCCTCACCTAAAGCTTTATGGACTAAAAAGTTTTTCCCGACTATTTATCAACGGCTAAAATGTAAGAAATTTTTTACTGATTTTAAGTTATCCCAGATTCTAACAGGACATGGTAATTTTAAGAGCTATTTATTTAGGTTTAACTTAATTGATAATGATATTGTTCTTGTGGTCTGGACGCTGAAACCGCGGAACATGTCTTGTTGTATTGTAATCTATATTGTTGTAAAAGAGAAAATTTTAAAAAGGAGTTAAAATGCTTAGGTATTTCCTGGCCACCCATTTTTTTCTTTGTTAGTCAATTGTTCTGAAAGCCTTAATGTCTTGAGAAAAATTTGTTAACAATATAGATTTTAAAATTTTACAGATACTTTCCTTTCTTTATATTTGTGTATTTCCTCCCTTCCTTTATTTTAGTTTTGGCTCTTTATGTCCCCCCCTTTTTTGTGTCCCCCCCTTTATTATGTTTTTTCTTCTTAATTATGTTTTTTGTTGTTGTTGTTATTATTATTGTTTTGTAATGTTGTTACCACTTACGTCTGTAAGCCTCATGTTATGCAATGTGGAGCATGAGGAGTTTTGCAAATAAATTTATTTAAAAAAAAAAAATGTCCCACTACTGACTGATGAACAAAGAACCATTTATGACACATTTATGCTTGCTGTTTCGGCAGGACAAGATTGATTTTTTTTTATGCACCAGGTGGAACTAGCAAAACATTCCTTATCTCGCTAATTCTCGCCAAAATACGATCAAATAATGGCATTGCAGCAACTTTATTATATGGAGGCATAACAGCTCATTCAGCATTTAAGCTGCCACTAAATAATCAAAATAACCCAGTCGCAGTGTGCAACACAAAAAACTATCGTCCATGGCCACAGTGCTGAAACAATGTAAAATTACCATCTGGGATGAATGCAATATGGCTCACAAACATTCACTTGAGGCGTTGAACAGGGCATTGAAAGACATAAGAAACAACAAACTATTTGGCGGCACTCTGTTACTCTTTTCAGGTGATTTCTCAGACAAATACTTCTCGTCATTCCACGTTCAACGTACGCTAATGAGATCAACGCTTTCTTGAAATCATCGCCACTGTGGCGTTATGTTGAAAAAGTACAGCTGAAAGTAAATATGCGCTTTCAAATGCTTCAAGATCCATCCGCTGAAACATTCTCAAAACAAGTGTTAGATATCGGCGATGGAAAAGTAGCTGTGCATAAAAATACTGGATGCATAAAATTGCCGAGTGATTTCTGCACAATCATTAACTTTCAAAATGCTTTCATTGACCAGATATTTCCCGATGTACACATAATACTTGAATCATGAGTTGCGGGCAGAAAAAGCAATTTTGGTAGCAAAAAATGTGGACGTCAACGATTTGAATTTCAAGATACAACAGTTGTTTCCAGGGGACTTGATGTCACACAAATCTATCGATACAGTTTGCGATACTAACGAAACTGTAAATTATCCAGCAGAGGTTTTGAACTCATTGGATTTGCCAGGCATGCCACCGTACCATTTAGAAATGAAGGCTGGATCTCCGGTTATTTTGCTTCGTAATTTGAACCCGCCATGGCTGTGCAATGGCATTAGAAATTGATGAAAAAATTGTCAAAGCTAGCATTTTGAATGGCAGGTTCCAAGGAGATGTATTACTACTAAGAATCCCTATTATACTCACAGATGTGCCAATTGAATTCAAACGGATTCAATTTCCAATTAGATTGGCATTCGCAATGACAATAAGTCTCAAGGCCAAACCATGTCTGCTTGTGGCTTAGATTTGGAAGCACCGTGTTTTTCACACGGACAATTATACGTGGCATGTTCTCGCGTGGGTAATACATCCAGTCTGTTTGTGTTGGCTAAAGATATACTCACTAAAAATATCGTACACTCCATTGCACTAAGAGTCTGATAATGTTATTTTTTAACTGTCATAATTTGTAATAGAGATGTAATTTGAAATTTATTAGTTAAAATAATAAAAATTCAAAGAATTCAAAAAAGGAATGTTTGGTGTTTTGTTACTTTTATAAGCCGTCATCGTTCACAGCACTCCATTTCTCCTTTAGTATATACCCCATCCCCACACACTTACAATGAGTTATTTATATTTTATTTGATTACTAAAATATTCACTAGAAATAATTCATATGGCAAAACGTTTACCGGGTCAGCTAGTATATCTAATACATAAAATTCTCGTGTCACAGTGTTTGTAGCCAAACTCCTCCGAAACGACTAGACCAAATCTTATGAAATTTTGTGCGTATATTCAGTAGGTCTGAGAATAGGACGTAAACTATTTTTCATTCCGATATTACAATTAGTTGAGAAGATATTAATTAAAACCCTTAAAACTGCTGTTTGTTGTTTCCCTTGGCGCCAAAAATTGGTTTCGCGCCAGAGGTGAAAATACTCTGTCAAAGAAAAAAGAAAACCCAGACCCAGAGAAAAATTATAGGAAGATTAAATACATCACTGTCATTTATGGAAGTTGTAAATAATATATTTCTGCTGAGCTTTATTCCATGTGAAAGAGTTTTATGATATTTCGAAAAGCACAGATGATTGAAACATTTTGAGTTCTTATTTATTAGTTTATTTAAACGCCAATTAATAAAACTGTAATACCCAGTGCGCTCAAAATTTTCGGGAATCATTTTCAATGTTAAGAGAAATATATATATATATTAATTGTGAAAGGTAGAGGTAAAATAATAAAAGAACAAATACATTATCAGTGTACTGTTTTCTAGCATTAAGTACTTCAATTTGATCTATTTGTTTGTTTTGTACAGTAAATAATGCCATCAAGACGCAAAGGGTCTGATTTAGGCCGTCGAATTACTAAATCAATAGCCATGCGAAGTAGAAGAGCTCAAAGAACAGACGAGCAAATCCAACAGGATAATGAAGATGTGCGTGTGAATATGGCGCAGTTACGTAAATCACAATCACAAGAGGTACGAGTGTAACAAAATCAACAAAGACAAGCGCGTCGTTCCTATTTGACACACTCAGAGCAAATGACCAACAAGTACATCGAACATTTACATCCGATTCATTCCGCCGTCTAGCATTCGAGTATGAGCCCAATGTTAAATATTACGCTCATTCGAATGTGACAATTGGTGCTATGGATAAGGAATATCCGCATTGTAATGTGCTTAAATTTAAAAATGAGCCAGCCGGGATGTGCTGCGCGTCAGAAAAAGTGCAACTACCGGAAATTGAAACATCACCTGAACCAGTGAACGGTTTACTTATCGGTTCGGATCCCGATTCTAACCTGTTCCTGAAGTCAATTCATGTTTCCAAATGACATCGTTCGGAGCAACAGAAATAGTTAAACATAATGCTGCAAATGGTCAACGATTTAATTCAAAATCAAAGGCCAAGTTTATCACAAAGTAGGCTCATTGATGCCAATGCCAAACGAACCACATACATTTTTACTTTTTGGGCCGGTTATTTGGCAAAACAACGTTTGCCGGGTCAGCTAGTATATATATATAATATATGTCAATTATGTTACATAAATATATGCTACTCATAGTACATTGTTAAGAAGGTTGATTTACTTCACTATTAATATCACTTTAAGAATTAATTACATTAATACTCTCGCGTTATTAATCAGTGTGACAAGAGGCTTCTGGCAACTAAAGTATATGTGAACGTCTGTAGATACGTGGTTTACGAATCGTGAAAATATCGCATCAATGGTTGTTACTATACCTAGTCGTCCTCAATACTCTACCAGAAATGAAATCTAAATTAGGGTCTGATTTTAAAAATTGTACTAATCCCATTCCTTCATCTTTATCGAAATCAATATTGAAATCGCCACCAAGTATAAGTGGAAGTACATATGGTATTGTTTCCCTAGTAGTCTAGAACCATCTTCTGTATATGCTAATAAGTCTCATGGATATAATCTATAATGTCAGTAACATTCTGACAGAAATATAAACTGTGACGACAACAACGGGTTTACCGTTAGGTAAAGTGCATCTCACGGCACATATATCTCCAAAATTAGATTTAGTTTAATTAACGTACTGGGTATTTCTTCTTACAAAATCATCACAGTTGCCAATAAGCTTATGTCGTGATAGCGCACGTTTGATAGATGGCGACCCCGCCCACTATTTTATGAATGCCCATGGATACCAAGAGGGCAGTATTTGAGGAAATTGCTTTGACTTTCTGTACTAGTGTTTATGCCAGTAGATTGATCTTCTATCTTTAATATTTTCAGTGATTGTTTTAGAATTATAATTTAAAAAAATTAATCCATTGAAAATTTTGAATTAGAATGTAGAAGAAATAGAGAAAAATGTAGCTATGAATTTTAAGATATAACGTGCATTAGAAAAAGTAAATGTCATAACTAATAAATTAATATAAACTTTTTAACTTAAAAGAATTTGCATAAAATTTTTAAGAATCAATCTAATTTTTTCCCCCCAAGTGATGTGAATTACTTGTCTCCAAAATTACTTCTTTGTAGTATCACAATTTACTGCTAACAATTGGAAGAAACAGTCAAATTTTCATGTTAAATATTTATAACACTGCACAGTGTCACACACAAGGGGGGGGGGGGGGGGGTCCGGACCTCCCCAAAGCCCTTGAGTTTTGTTCGAATGAATATATATAACGTAAAATTTACTTAAGTATTTGTAATTAACAATTTATTTTATTAATTAATGCTAATTATTAATTCAATAATTTATTTTTTACTGTTTGTTTCTAACAAATCAGAAGATTCAATTGGTGTTATCTTGAGGTATGATACGAGTTGGGGGACTTTCGACCGTGGACTCCCCCACCTTGAAAAGTTTTGTGTGCTCTACTGCACTGTCATATATACACTTTGTCTAAAATATTTTCTTCAGTACCACATCTAGAACGAGAAATTAGTTTCCAAATTAAAAAAAAACACAAACAAAAAAAGATAATTACATTGAATGAACAATAAATGAAAAACCAAGGTCGCTGAAAAGATCCACTGAATAATAAATAGATAGAAGAAAAATTAGTCAGAAACGGAACAGGTGAAAAACAACAATAGAGCTATCAAACTTCTAAATCTCTGCAGCAAAAAAAAAAAAAAAAAAACCAGTTTGAAACATTATGGAATGCATCTGATAGAGCACTGAAAAGTATTCTCACTTTTTTAAGAACAGGTTGTTATTTCAATCTCCACCCATTACTCTAAATTTATACAATATATCTGTTCTTTTAAACCATAGATAAAAAACATGTATTATTATGTGTAAGATTTATAAATAATGTTGAAATGTTTCAAAGTTTGGTTTACAACTCAGATAAGCAATTATATTCTGAACTTTAAAATGACTTCATTAATTTAGAAAATCAAGTCATATTTTTTTCTTAGTACTTTTTTTCCTTGCACACTGCAGTATTTTCAGAAAATGTATTAATTGAAAATAATTTCAATATCTTATGGAAATACATTTAATATTAGTATTATTTGTATAGAGGGGATTTTTTTGACTAAGAGGCATGTTTTATTAATGTTAACACAATTTCTTCAATGCATGGCACCGCCATTCATCAATTTGCATACAGTAAATAGCTACAATTATTTGAAATAAACAGCATTGTACAAGCTCCAAATAACATTGCAATTGCTTAGCTCAGTCAGCTCAACTTATTGAGTAAGTATGTGAATAAACCACAACATAACTTTGTTAAATAAAATCGCATAGGTTTCTCTGTTAAACAAATATTACCAAGTTTAGTCAAAATATATTAAATGTAGATACATAACTTCAAAATGATTACAGATTAAAAACAATTTAAATACAATTGGTAAATAATGGTTGCAAATAATATTTAAGGAATGGAAAAACAAAATCGATTGATGAGGTTTTTAATGTAAAAGAATTACTATAATTTTACTGGATTATTACTCCTGAAATATATCATATGTTAAATAGAAGTTGTATGATGGTTGATTGGTGTTTAGTTATTTTTCATAAAACCTAATAATTTTAAAACATATTTCAGCTGTCAGTTTTTTAAATAAATTTTCATCATGCTTAAAGAAGTTTATGAGCTATGATTTTTACTATACAATCTATGGTCCAAGATAATTTAAGCTTCAAATTCACAATACCATTCTATTAACCAGCCAACTAGCTTAAAAGATCCTAAATAAATATATAATTTTATGTTAAAACCTGTAACAGAAAGTTACACCTTATGCAAGCGTTTCCTTGATTCCAACAAAGAATTACTTTTAAATTTTACTCAATCCTAAAAACTTTTCTTTTTTATTTTATAAAATTTTTTTTTGCTTTATATTTTAAGAGATTTTTTGAATAGTACTATCAAACCATCACTATATATCTTCACAAAATATCTTACAGTTGTTATTGAATAAATATGAAGAACAGGTCCCAAATTTAGAATAATTTTCAGGTATAAATAAGACCATAATATTAATATAAATTTCAGAGTTTTTACACACTCAGCAACTTATCAATGTTTAAAACTTAGAGATACTTTATGAAAATTTTAACTTGAAGAGAAATGAAAACTTATGTTTGATGAAGTATGGAATATTTTTTATAACAGAATTAATGGATTGATTTATATGGAAGTAAAACATTAATTAAAATATTTGGTAATTCGTATGGTAAAGAAATAAGAATATTACAAATAAATATATCAGATTTAGATCTTATTCCTTAACATATCGTGGAGGAAGACAATTGTGATTTTGTAGCAAAATATAAAATTAATTTTTCAGTGGTTACAATTCAATTAGAATAGTTGCAATAAGTTTTTTTTAGCACAATTCCTCTCCTCCAAAAAACAGTAATTCATGTGAAGTTTAAATTCAGTCTTGTGTTTGTGATTTTCAAAGAAACCTTTTTGTAATTAAAACAAATTGTTCTGTTGTTCATTTTTCAATACATACATATTTATCAGACTTTAAAAAATATATACTTATTTTGGAGGAAAGAAAGTAAAATAGGTATGTTTCATAATTGGTATATTTTTTTCAATCTTCACAGTGTTTTTCTTTTACATCTGTGCATTTATATTTTCTTTCTTTTTGTTTAAAGAATTTAATAATATACCTTTATCCATTTGCTATACAAATTTCAAATACTTTAATAATTTTTTTTCCTTGTTAAAATGCACAAAATATAAAATTTTGTACTTGTTTCTTCTGTGTAAATTTATAATATCTCCTATGAAAATATTTATTAACAGTGCTGACAAACATCAAAATAAGATAATTTACAAAGGAAAATATATTCAACAGAATGCATACACACACATATGAAAAGGTAATTTTCAAGACAAACTTTTTGCAAGAAAGCATTAATGAAATTTTATTAATACCCTCACTTTTTCCTTTAAAATTTTTCATACATATTTACAATTGTTCAGATACAACTAAATAATCTTTACTTCTTAGCTTCACAAAAAATTCTGATTACTTAAGGTAGAAGGAAAAAAAATGTTACTTTTTTTGACAAAAAATCATACATATTATTTAAAATTTAGTTACAGTATATCCAGCATACAATATACACCTACAATTTCAAATGACATTTAAAAAAAATTATTGGTATATTCTCAGCATAAAGCCCACTTTTTTTTACATTATGAAGAAAACTTAAAGGTGTGATGTTTTTAACTTTTAAAGTCATTCATTCAAAGAATTTTTCCAGGCCTTTGAACAATGTTATACTGAATTGATAAGAAATGTGGGAACAATATGTGGGAAGGGAAATGTTTCTGGGAGCAGCAAAAATTCTGTAAACAAGGTAGATTATATTCAATGTAGATGTGTACATGAATGTTAATCTACATATTTGAGAAAAGGGGATGAGACACAATTTGGAGTAAGAATTCTGACAGGAATGCCTTCATGGAATCAGGAGTCCAATGATTTCTCTTTCTCCAGCCAGGGAAATCATGCTGCATCAAGGATGTTTAATGTTGGTGAAAGTTATATATGTGAGTAGAAGAATGAAATGAAGCAAACTGGTTCCTAGAAAATCACTAGAATGGATAAGTTCTAACAAGAAACAGAACGTTTATATCAAGTAGGCAAAAAATAATAATAATAAGCATACAAAGAGATAAATTTTAAAGCATTTTTTAGTTGGTTCATAAAGTATTTAATTCCTTTTTAAATAAACATTTAGGTACAAGTAGAAACATAATTTTTTGTTCATCTTTTCTTTATTTTTAAATCTATCACTTTTATAGCTGATATATAATGCATGATGCCCAGTGGCCAAGTGGTAGCGTGTTGCGCTTTCATACCAAGTCTGAGGTTTGAACCCCGGCTCAGCAAGGTCAACTCAGCCTTTCATCCCTGCAATGGTCAATAAATGAGCTGGCTTGAGAACTAAACACTGGGGTTTTGCATCTAACTGATCAGAACCTCTGCTTACGCACCTCAATGCCCAAGGTTGCAAAAACTGAAATGGGCACAGTAGGCTTTGGCCCAACATGGGCTGTTGCACCATTCAGTTTGGATTTTAGTTTTTTTATATAATGCACACCTATAAAATTTGATCTTATTTTTTTTCTTTTGAAAGAGTACATTATGTGATAGAGGATATGGTTTATATATTCAGAATTAAAACTTTAATATTTTATCAAAAACATTATTAACATTACAAAATTCTTAAAACTAAAGGGAATTTTTAAAATTAAGAAGTAAACTTGAAAAGTACAAGATGTAATAAAAAAAAGCTCATCAAATTCAACTAAAATTACA
>BMAO01022175.1:0-19311 GCA_019973975.1 Trichonephila clavata
GTTAGTTTTTGGAGCAAATCAATGATTAATAACTCGACTTTCGTGGTTTCGGATTCACGCAGTTTTCAAATCTCGTCGATTCGGCTTTTTTTTTTCATCGCTGAAACTCAGGCGAGATCAGTGCCAGAGCTTGATGAAATTGGTAATTTGATTGAAGAAGTTGTTGATTTTGTCAAGCAAATAAATTCAGAAGTGAATAGTGATGACGTTCAGGAACTGCGAACATCGTATTTTTTCAACAAAACGAGAAATACATAAATTACTAGCACGCTACAAAGAAATTTTAATGGAGAAAACGATATCTTTGATCCCTGTTAGATTTTATGAAACCTTCTACATAAAAATAACTTCAGTTAGTGATTTTGTATTTGTTATGTAAAATTATACTAAACATTTTGTGGTTACAAATTATTATTTTCTTTCGTCTCCGGCCCAAATTAAAAAATAATTTATACGTATTTACATGCGAAATTATACCCCGACTTACGCGGCAATCACTTTGTCCTAGCTATTGCATATTACTGTCCATCATTTAAGTAGCTTGCATAAAATTATATTTTAGTTTTTCAAATATTGATAAAAAAATTGAAAAAAGAAGCAAAGCAGTGTCTTCCTTTCTTGTCCAAAATTCTAAATTATATAAATTTTACAAATAATATACATTGTTGCGGGAATTTCGGATTTTGTTTTTCCCATCTATCAAAATGATACTGCGCGCTAAAGAGCATTTGTAGGTCAAAGAGATTACACTTTTCATTTCTGGCGAATAAATTTAGTCTCCAAATCGCAAAATTTGGTGGTAAAAATTTCTGTTCCCATAAACATCGAGAACATTCAAAGATGTATATTTTACCAGGAATTTAAAACACTTCTAAAAGGATTTTCGCACACATACACAACTCTCTCTTTCACTCTTTGCCATAAAAATATGCGCAACAAGAAGTAAGAGTGGAATTGTAACGAAACATGGCACGAAGGAACATGTCAGGCAGATATGTAAATGATTAGAAATGCAGTACGATTGCACATTGCGTATTGCCACCAGAGAGCGCCGAGCTTCCTTGGATTATGTAACAGCTAAGCAGAGCTTGCTTGTATGTGTATTTAATATATTGCAGTTGGTGCTTTTTAACTAGAGATGCCATTACGCCGCCAACAGAGCCAATATGAGCTGCTGTTAGAGCTCTGGGGGGATCATAGAGATGATGAAAAACTGGTGGTCAGCCCAGCGTGTATCTTGCTACCTATGCCATTCCGATTCTACTGTGTGGAAATGTTAGAATTAGTGGACAAGAGAGAGGTATGTTACATGACGACCTAGCTCAGGGCATTATATATATAGGAGGCAATACTCCCTCACACACATCAAGAGTTTCACTGGACTGCCTCCACCACATTTCCACCTTAACTTGACCAGCTCGATCCACAGACCACCTATCAAGGAAACCTGGTGTTATTAAGGACGGCAATTTGAAACGAGTTTGGTCAACTTAGAGTCGCATTTATAGAAATTGTGGAACGAGATAGAGCAGGACATCATACTAAACTTGCATGCCTCAATGCTTTTCCGTAGTAAAGCATGCATTTAAGCTAGAGTTTGCTTAACAGAGGGTATTAAAACCCCGATTCACTAGTAATTTTTCTACAACTAACGATCACTTTCCTTTGATTTTGTAATCATTTACTTAAATCGACGTTCTACCTACGTATGTGAAAGTTCCTTTATTTCTAACGACTCTTTCTTGGTGCGCCAATTTTTATAGCAATGCGTGTATACAAGAGCGATGTCAGGGATATTGAGGAATTAAACACTTCACAGCAACTGCACGTTCCATTTGCTTTATACGAAATCGGGATATGTAAGGGCTGTTCAAATGAAAAGTGGACAAGTTGAATAAAAAGAATGTCTTTATTGGAAATCAAAATAAATCTCCGTTGTTGTTGTAACGCAGGTACCATCGCTTGAGCAGCACATCTATGTCTTCACTCTAGACAAAACTTCCTTGATTTCTTTACTTTATCATCCAAATATAGAAATGTAATACTCTGTTAAGTGACCTAAAAGTCTAAAATTCACATAATGACCAATCCGGATAGTACGGTGGGTGTTCTAACATTTCTTATCGGTTTTACTTAAAGTTACCTTGGTTTCAAAGAAGACGTGTGTGGTGATATTGTCATGGAGATCTGATATTGTTTGCTACCCTTATCAAAAGATTTAACACCAGCTGTTCCCAGACGTTCAACCTAAACAGTGCTCTCCATAGACTGCCACTATTCATTGATACAGCGTTTATCAAACTGTAGGGTGCTCCCCCATAGGAGGCGTGATATTATAACAAGGGGCCTTATGATATTAAAAAGTTGAAAACAAAATATTATTTTTAAAAATATTAATTTACTGAAAACAAATTACAAAACGTAACATACACATTTGCACTGATATAATACACTCATAAATGTATCATTACTGTATAATGTATTTTATAATGAATTTAACACACATTACTAAGTTGAGAATAAGTGTAATAATTAACAATGGTCTCATGGGCTTATCACACATAAAAGTATTACAAAAATTAACACTTATCCTGATAATTTGTACGGTTTATAATTAAGGCGACTCGGTACCCTTTGAAATTTTTTTTATTTATGCATTTAAAAATTATATTTTAGCATTTCATATAATGTTTATATTCAATAAAAAAATATGAGTTGTAATTTTGCACATATTATTCACACAATTTTAAAATTTTAAATTTTTTTTAAAAAATGAAAAAATTTTAAATCTTAATCTTTTTGTATTTATTAATATTTTGGCATGGAATTTTTTTGTTACATTCTTAAGGATGTTTTCAGCAACCTTAGGGATCGATTTTACAGTAACTTAATTGGTTGTGGAGAAAAAAATAAAATGTTAATACATATGCTAAAATTTAACGAAAACCCCAATATCTCCTACATTTTAATTTTTTTTAAAAAAAAGTATTCAGTTTATAGCAAAATGGATCCTTAATTTTGTTACATGTATGATTTATAACACACAGAAAAAAAATGAAAGTGATGGGTTAATAATTGTGGAAGTAGTAGCATTTTTTGAATGAACTAATGTATTGAAAAAACACAAGCTGAGAAAAACCATTTTAAAGTTTATACTTCTGAAAAATTATTATTATAATCTTAAATAAATTTAAAATACCATTTTAATACATTAGCTATACATTTTTCTTCAAAATAATTGCTTTTTCATACTAGTTGAACCCATATTTTCTATAAATGATACATTTTTACACAGTAATAATTACACATAAATATAAAAAAAACTCGAAGAAAACGTTAAAAAAAAATTTTCTGTTGTAATACAAGCTTTAAAATCTTTTGCTTCACGTAATATTTAAATAATATATTTGTATGAAAAACATATGAAGAAAAGAACTGAAATTATAAAATTATTAATATAAAATGCCTAAATTAAAAATAGTTACACGCACACATTTTACAAAAAAAAAAAAAAAAAAAAACATTATTATAATACCTCAGAAATACCCTGCTTTATATGTAACTCCATCCTTTTTTTTAATTAATATTTCTATTTTTAAAATAGCTTTCTTTTATCAATTTGCGTGCACGCTGGTATTTGGTGTTTTTCCGTCTGATTCTAAATAATCTTTTACGGGATTCGAGCATCACACCAAGATCATGCGAACATTTCTCCAAAGGTATATGTAATGCTTTTTGGGTCTCTCTCACAGTACGCAGAGTCCCTTTGTTGAATTCACAAATTGCTACCATTACGGCATGTGTAACTCTGTCTTTACACATAAATATCTCCTTTGGACACTTTGACCAAATCATGTTGTGCAAGCTTTCATTAACATTTTGGGTTCCGCAATTAACACACATTTCCAAAAGTTCATTTGAAGCAAGCCGTTGATAAATAGAGAGGATATGTGGCAAAAAACTTTCATTAATTGGAGTCACAACCTGTTGTTTATGCAGACCTGGAATTTGTCCTTTTGCTTTTGCGGACTGATACAAACACCATGAGTCGGCACCGATTGGACATTTCGAATGCTGAGGCTTTTAAGTCTGTCGAAATTCTGTGATATAACGTAGCATATATTGCTTTATTCATGGCGGGAATATTGCCTTTGTTTTTAGTATAGCTTTTTGGTAGTATAAAGTTAATTTTTTAATTGTTGACTCTTTTAATGTGCCGTGACCTTTTCCTCCTAATGAAATTCCACGGGTCCTTGATTCCTTGATAGAATTTCGTAGACCAGTGCCCAACCTTTTGCTGACATGATTAATGCACTCCTCTTTTTATCTCAGTTTTATCCTCATTCACATTTTTTTCTGTTAAATAGTTGAAGGTTTTACAATCCCATCAGACAATAAGGTGCAATAACGAAATCCCAACGCTTGTGATCTTTCCCAGATGATCAATGCAGCCTCCATTTCTATTGAAGTTGATGAGCCGGAATGATTAACATCACAATCCTTCCTCTGTTCTTCAAACCAAATGTTATATTCTGCACTTGACTCTCCAGTTTCTCTTTTTGCTACAGAACAATTGCGACATACTTTGCACAGGACTTCAAAATAATTACATAGCCTGTAAGTATATCAATAACACAAGCTATGTCAATGAATGATGTATGCCCACGCGTCAACCAGCTAACATCAAATGAAACACTTATATCCACAACGGGAACATCAGTTGGTGCTTCGTAAGCATTTCTCACTTCACTGTGTACTTTCAGCAAATTCTCTGCAGCAATACCATAGGCTTTGCGAAGAAGTTTAGTACATTTGCTATAAGTTTTAGAGGAAAAAGGAGATATATTTACTGCCAAGCAAAATATTCAATGGCAGAGTAACCTTTTCCAATATTAGAGAATGCTTGTGTGACACGTAAAATTTATATCAGGAACGGTATTACCCTGCCTTTCATTAGACGTTTCTACAGCAAAAACTTTTTCAGCACAAGAATTGCAAGTTAAATTTAACACGTAGGAAAATCCTACCTTGTTTCCAAGAGCAAGCTTTAGAGTTTGGTTGTCACAGTCAGGGCATTTAGTTTCATAAACATTTTGCTAAATTGGTGAAAATTCACAATAATGAAATTTCCAATTTCAGAATCTTCAGTTTTTTCAGAATAAGATAACTGCTCAATTCTGATGTTAGGAACTAATTTGTTTTCTTCTGTGACACATGTATTCACAGCATCACTACACCAACGTTTGCTGTTCATTTGAGTTAGAAATGATTTCTTCGTTTAACTCGTGGCATTTTTAAGAGAAATCTTCAAGAGATAATAATAGGAAAAATAATATTGATATCTCAGCAGTTTCAGCAACAGTCTTTAAAAGACAGCAATCAGTAAATGTCTTAAAAAAGACTGTGTTTTTTTCAATGCAAAACGTAATAAAACTAGCACGATAACAGTAAAACAAACGAAAGAAGCGCCAAAACAACAAATAGCTTGTAATAAAAATTGTAGTCACTAAAAAGTACGATAGAGCGTTGCAGTTATGATTAAAACAAAGTAAAATTTATTTTTGAAAGGTAGTTGATAAAAATTAGTTTAAAATCACTAACACCTCTAAAAAGGGGGCGTGGTCGAATTTTTAAATTTGTTTGTTTACATTTTTCAAATGAAATTTTTTCCAACTTTTAATTTTCAGGCATACAAAAGTGATATATCAATCGAAAGGTAATCGTTCAAAGAATATAAATAAATAAAAATTTTTAAAAATTATAAATGAGCCATTTTTGCGGTACCAAGTGACCTTAAGCCTTTAACTGTCGATTAAAAACTACGTGATTCGCTCTCAAATGCCACTGTTTTCCATGTAAACGCATGTATGTAATGTATGGGGGGGGGAGGTGGAAGAAAAGGAATAAATAAGTATATTCTCTGAAATAAGTAATTACTTCGCAAACACTCTAAAGATAATTTTATTGCATTCTAAGGCCTTCGGAATATTTTTATGGATAGCAGTGCACAGAAAAGATCGTACTTCGAAAAGACGTATATATACGTCCCGGACAATTAACGCTTTGACTGAGCGAAACGTTGATATACGTTGTTAGCTCTTAAGAGGTTCAAGTCGAATTGTAGTCTTAGTGTCAAAGTACAGAATTATTGAATTCAATACATAGTTATTGTTTGGAGGGACGCGATGAAAATTATGATTGAATATTGGGCCACAAATGTTGAAAGTTTGAGAAGCACTGCATTGATAGTTGTACGCATAAAACTCATTTTCTGAGGTCAGAAACCATACTAGTACGAATTGTTCTAATCAGAACGTATTCATATTTGGCATTACTTTACTTTCAACCTATTTCCTCTACCATGATTGTCAACGTTGAATTTCGTATGAGATATACACTTCCTATGGTCCATTGTGCCCCTGTTTGGTGTCGCTGCTATAGGTGCACTCAATCTGACGCAATCGCGTGGTCCACTTTTCATTTAGGCAACCCTTATATAATTGAATTGCTGTGTTTAATATTTGTGTAATCTTTGAATGCGTTCAATACAGACTGCGTGTATTATTTCTTTCATGTGGAAGAAAACCTTTTTCTATTTAACAAGAGTTCCATAGTAAACATTGATTTTCTCTCTAAAATAGCTTCCCTGCTTATTGCGTGAACTTCTGTCTTTGAAAAGTCTATTAACCACTTAACAGCTTGAATGAAAAATCAAACAAGAAGTATTACCGAATATAACGGGTTTGATGGATTAGAATTTTATATAGATAACATAAAAGATCTCTAAACAAAAACGTTGGAACATTTGCATAAATTTAAAAATTACGAAGCTACCCAACCCGAATATAGTGGTTCTCGAAGCTGATTATACTGTGCCTTAGAGCCTGGGTTCGAATTCCGAAAAAAGCATAGGTGCTTGAAACTGTATAGTGCCTTCGTGGCTTGGGTGCACTTCAATTAGCCTTCGAGCCGCAAGTCTTCTGGTAGGCTGAGAGGTTGGTGGGAGTTAAAGAGAGATGGAAAGATTCTAACCATTCTCCCTTGAAAATGGGGTGGAATAGATCCAACCGTACTGTCACCTACATGAGCTCAAAGCTACGGATAACGACAGGTATACAACTAGTCCCTTGCCATGAAGAATTTCGTGGGTTCTGATGTTACTGTTGATCTGGTAAAATAAGTAATAAGTAACAACAAAAATTATGAATGCCAATCTTTATCTCCAAATGGTGGATAGACAAGTTTTTCAATAAACGTTGTATGAAATTTAATTATTTGATGCATTGAAAGGGAATAGACATTTTCGAGAGAAAAATAACGGAAACTGATTAATTTTTGCGAGAAAATATAGATTAAAATATATTTTTTTAAAACATTCTTGAAGCATTTTGTATGTAACTCTGTACATCAAAACAATTTATTTATCTGTTCTATAGTTTTCATTCTTATATATGAAGCTGTATATCATTCATATCCTATTATCGATGTTTTTGTTATGAATAGTGGCAAACGGCACTTTTTAACAGCATGTTTTTAAAGAAAAAAACGGCAGATCATAAAATATTTTTTGGGAGGGAATTAATTTAAAATTGATTAATTAATTTGGGTAATATATTCATATGGACACTCTGGAAGAATAATGTTTTATTTTTTAACGTTTTTGTCTTTAACCGAATTAAAAAGTAACTGAAAAATAAAAAAGAACAATATTGATGTCACACAAAAGTTCTAAACTCAAATTTAATAAAAAATATTCTTTGACAGTTTGAGTTAGCTAGGATTTTTAGGAGTATAAAGCAAGCCCCAACCCCTTTTTTATTCCTGTTTATGAAATTAAAATTTTAAATAATTTCAATTGTTTGTAATTATATCCTTTTAACATTTTTTCTCTTTAACGCACCTTGTTATAGGTATAAAAATATACAATCATTTATTTTATTTTGTAACTCTCAGAAGTCTAATTATTCATCATAATCTTTATAACATCGTTCTATAACAATGAACTTCAAAAGAAATAAAAAATTTAATATGAGTTAAACATTTCGTAAGGCAAATGTATATTTTATATTTCTTTCCTTTTAATACTAATAAAATAAAGCTCTCAGTAAGTCTGTATCATTAAAATGAATCTACATTAACTAGTCGAATAAATTGTTATAACTATTTCTTAATAGTTATGACAATTAAAAATAATCAGTCTTTTGACATTTAGAAACGCTGTAATTAATCACATTACACCAGTGATTCTTAAACTGTAAGTCAGTGAGTGGTCTTAAAACTGTTTGCCGTAGAAACCTGGGGCTCTACGACTCACATTAAAAAATCAAAAATAAACTTATAAGTGAGTATGCATAAAATAAATTCACGCTTATGAAAATCTCTACCCACGAGCCCATCCCTATCATTAACAAACCGAAAATTTTATTTATACATAATAACTTTATCTTGCATTACTTTTCAAACTTTTATTTGATATATAGGAGAATATTAAGACGTTTATATATATATATATATATATATATATATATATATATATATATTAAATAGACGATGGCCGTTGAATTGATTTTCTTAATATGATCGCAATTGTTGATGGTTTCTTTGGCTGGGATTGACGAGGCAGTCCTGTGATTAACTAAAACAGTTTTACTATACATCTTGAAGCATTTAAGCAAGACAAGGACGACACAATACACACACACAAACCAAGCTGCCGCCGGCTACATGCTGACGCAGAAAAATACAGAAGCGAAAGAGAGAGCGGTCTCCAGGAATCTCGGTATTTATAGGCGGCTCAAATCACATGATCTCAGTGGGTAGCTAGATGTAGTTTAAAATTTTCTCGTTAGGCGGAGGGCTAATTTATTACTAAAACGTTGGTCCTGAAGGGATGGGCCATATGTAATTAAAAGTTATTAAGAATAATTAATGGGGATTATTACATTCCCCCCCACCGCGTTTGTGCACCAGGTCCCTTGGTCCACACCCGTATCATACAGATATATTAAGTACAAAATTAAAATTTTAAATTAACATTATTTTTAAAAAAAACGTCCCTTTACTTAAACATTAGCATAAAAGTATATTCAAAATTTGCGAAAAAATAAATTTAAATTGTATAAAAATATTTAAACAACCATCCACCACCTTCTTATTACTATTGACTACAGAAAATAATTTCTTAAAAATTGATCTAAAATTGTATATAAGAGCACTGAGGGTGAAAACAGGCTGGAAAGAAACAAACTAGGATGACCCACGCCTTGCACAATCATTAGGACAAGTTTTACTTCTTATCGTGTATATACTGCACAATAACTCCAAAAACAAATATCCCAAGACTGGAAATTGCAAGTTGACTAAAGAGATATTTTTTTCTATTCATTACTTATTTTGATTTATTTAGTTATTAGTATTTTCTCAGCCTAAGGGCTCTCAAAACCATTATTATTTCAAACACATTAAAGTTGTTGATTTTCATATCAAATAAATTGTATCATTCTAATAAAGAGTATATCTAATAGTAACCAAAAAATATTAAGACCACAATAAATATATCAAGTATAGTATGAACAAAAAATTCTCAAAATAAAAATATAAAAAATTTGGTATTAATTAATAAAACACTTGAAAATTATAAATTTTCATATTAAATATCAAATTCAAATATAATCATTATGAAATATAAGTATTTTATCTTCAAAACAGAATGTAGCATTAAGTAAATTTAACCCGAAACTTCAAAAGGTAAAGCCGAGATGCCTGGAAACGTTTTTCAAACAGTAAGTTTATAACATTCACAGTAATATATACGCGGAGTTGACTGCCCAATCAATTAATTTAAATACAATCAAAAAATAAAAATAATTTGTTATACATATATTGAAAAAACGTTAGAATAAACCATAATAATATTACAATAGTGGTAGGGACCAAACAAGAGTTTTAAAAAAAATAAATGATGGGGGTAAGACCCATGATATTAAAAGATATACTGGTGTAGAACCAGACACATAAGAAAAATTGCTGGGGTATAACCAGGCTTATAAAAAAATGCTGGGTAAAACCATGCTTTCAATAAAAAAATTGCTGAGGTTAAACCAGGCTTTAAATAAAAAGAATTATAATGGTACCACTACCTCATACCACACCATTTCATATGGAAAACTTCAAAACGTAAATTTCTTCAAAATATCTAAACCATAAATTATAATCATTGTAAGATTTTGAATCAAAATAGAATATTAGAAGTAACAGTATAAACTTGCTTGCAAATTATCAATAGGAATATTAACTACAATATTGTTCTTAAACATTTTAAGGTAAGTTATTAAAAAAACAGTAAGGAAAATTATACGATCAATTTAGAGTTAATAGCAAATAATTAAAATGACAAGAGTAAAAAAGAAAAACTTATCAATGATGAAAAAATCTCTGAGTTGCACTTTTTCACACATAACTTTTAATTTTACCAAAACACACATCACGCGCACTTCAAGGTTTCAAAGATTTTTTTTCAATTGAACCAGAGCTGTTGTATGAATTGTAGACTGATTTTTTTAAGCACATCGATGACATAAAACTTTTTTTTACGGCTGGTGTTGCACCTTCTCACAAATTTTCAATTTACCTAAAACACATCTCGTGAACTCATTAAATTTTGTAGGAAGATTTCTTTTCACTACAAAACATGCAGAAACTTGAAGCTTTATAAGAATTTTTTTCTTCTTATGCAATGGAGACGAGATGGGAAATTCCCCATCTTAAAACGCAGTAGTGAAACACTTATACACATCTTACGATGAATGGATACATCCACACACACATACATTTTTCTCCTTTCTTCTTCATTTTGGTCGAAGATGGTTGTTATCATTTTGGTTGTAATACTTTTGACTTATAATTTTTATTTCCCACGCAGGAAAATCCTGGCGACTAATGAAATAGACGATGGCCGTTGAAATGATTTTCTTAATATGATCGCTATTGTTGATGGTTTCTTTGGCTGGGATTGACGAGACAGTCCTGTGATTAATTAAAACTGTTTTATTATACATCTTGAAGCATATATGTAAGACAAGGACGAGACAACACACACACCCAAACCAGGCTGCAGAAGCTACATGTTGACGCAGACAAATACAGAAGCGAAAGAGAGCGTGATCTCCAGGAATCTCGGTATTTATAGGCGGCTCAAATCACATGATCTGAGTGGGTAGCTAGATGTAGTTTAAAATATTCTGGGTGGCTAATTTATTACTAAAACGTTGGCCCTGAAGGGATGGACCATAGGTAATTAAAAGTTATTAAGAATAATTAATGGGGATTATTACACACATATATATATATATATATATATATATATGTGTGTGTGTGCTGAAGATCTTTTAACTCTATTGATATCAATGATGTAATTAGGGTAATTTTGGACAATTACAGAAATTATAACCTTTATATTAATTTACAAAAATTTAGAACTCTAATAAATTTTGTCCTAAAAGAAAATTACATTAATTTTAATGGTTCTCTGTACAAACAAACCAAAGGTTTGCCTCAGGGTGGCCCTGCTAGCAATAGTTTGGCTAGTTTATATTTACACTTTTACGAAAATAATTATATTATTAATAATGATAATTACATTTTTAGATACGTAGATGACCTAATTATTTTTGGTAAAAATAATAATTATAATCCCAATATCAATTTTTATCCGTAATATTTAAAGCTTCTTAAAATTAATAATAATCCTGTTACAACTAATTACTTGGATGTATCATTATATATTAAGGACTATAAATTACATAGCAATATTTATGATAAAAGAGATGATTTTAATTTTAACATTCTTAAAGTTCCCTCCTGGAATTCTAACTTATCCATCTCAATATATCGAAATATTATTTTGAATTATATTTATCGTAACAACGTATTAGTTAGTGATAAATCTAATATATATTTAAATATTAATAACTTTATTAAACATTGTATAGAACTAAGTTACCCTATTAAATTTATAAAATGTTATATAACAGTTAAATAAAAAAAGTTTTTTTCAGTTATACAGTTTATAGATAGATGGCGCCTCTAGCAATGTAATTTTGTAATAATATATTTTATTAAATATTAATCGTTTATGTCTGGATCGTATTTTTTATTTTCTATAAATTTTAAAATAAAATATAGAAATTTTAAAAGTATATATATATTGTAACATTGCTACTTTCTCAATACATAATAATTATATGCGTTACTGTTATTGTCCATAAGAAGCGAATATGTATTCACGTGGTAAGTCTATTAGTTTGGCTTTGATTTTAAATATTTTAGTAATTATTAAAAGCTATAACATTATAGTATTACATTAATAGATTATAGTTTTATCTATAATATAGTTAAACTTCTCTAGAAATTTTATTGCTTTCCCTATGGCCCAGAATATTGGCAAATTCAGGTGAAGGTTGGCTGGCCAGAAAACTTTGTTTAAACCTGCATTCCTAGTTCCTAAGGCTGGGAGTTTGCTTTTAGTATTTCTGTGGCTAAATCTTTCCTATTATGACGATAGTTATCTTAGGTTTATAACTATTTTTGTATATTTTTGTAATATATATATATATATATATATACAGTCAACTCTCGATATTTCAATGTCAGAGGGACCAATGAAAAATTTCGAATTATCAAGAGGGTAAAAAAAAATTCCCAAAATACACAAAGAGGAATTTTTTTCTAACATACTTTAATTTGAAATTATGTAATAAAACAACACACACACAATTGTACATATGTATAAAATAATTTTAAAGTATTTTTTGAAAAGTACATATTATACAGTATAAATGTTTTACAGAAGTTAAAAGTAAGTCCTTGCATTAAAAGAATACACAATCATACGCATTTGTTCTTCACAAAAGCGGACCATTCGTTTTGAACACATGTGTAGCAAGATCACGCGTTGAACGAAAGATGTGGACGGCTGACAACAGGTGCTGTTTGTTTTTTTTCACTTGAAGGAATGAAAACAATAAAAGTTACATTTTACCTGAGGAATCGGAAAACACAAAGAAGGGGTAGCAGACAGTTGGTCATCAATGGGGTTATGTTACAATTCAAAACTTGTAAGCTCCAACCTGCGTATTACAGAACTGCACATGATATTGAATGTTCGAATTGTCGAGAGTTTTCTCAAATAACTTCAAATTATAGCAAGTTGTAGGCTGGCCAACCCCTGATTTTACTTCGAAATATTGAGTGTACCAAAACGCATGGTTTTAGTTTGAAATATCAAGAGTTTTTCTAGGGATTGAGCATATACTTCGAAATATCGAGATGTTCGTATTATCGAAGGTTTAAATTATCGAGAGTCGACTACATATATATACATATACGAGGGCTATTTTTTAAGTAAGGACCGTTGGCGCGTATAGTTCCCTAGTTCGTGTATACACCGCAACGAGTCTCTGCGTCACTGACCAGCATCCTTTGCGAACACTCTCTAGCCATTTCCAGCTCTGCAGCAGTCGTGTGAGCTTCGTTGCGCGTCTTTAAAATTTTAAAGGTGGTTGAATCGCACGCCTAGTGGAGGATGGATCTGTTATCCGTTTTTTGACTGCGAGAAGCATGTTGTTTGCAGACATTCATCGCCAAGTAACAGAAGTTTATGGCACTGAAGCAATGAGTGACAGCAAAGCTCGAAAATGGGTCAGGAAATTTAAAGCTGAGAACCTCACACTTCTCGAACAACTCGGGACTTAATCAAATCTTTTGCCTGGGAGGATTTAGACCATCCACCATACAGGTCCGACCTTGTTCCCTGAGTGTTCCACCTTTTCCGGTACCTCAAACACAGTCTTGGCGGGAAACGTTTCAGTGACATCGAAGAAGTGAAAGCGGCCGTTAACTCTTGGCTATCCGACCAGGCGGCAGACTTCTTTGAATAAGATTTCAAAACTTAGTTCTTAGGTATGACAAGTGAATTATAAACTCGGCAACTATGTAGAAAAATAGGGAAAAAAATATACAATGGACTAAATTCATGACAGTTAAATGATAGTATAAACACGTGTTCTACATTGAATTCAAAAAGGATAATAAACTAGCTCGTACTTTTTATTCTATTTGTAAAACTTTGGTAAAATTTCAAATTGCATACTTGGGTAAAGATGCTCAAGAGTTATAAAAAGAAATTTCTGCAAAAAGATTTTAAATTTAAAGAAAAAAAGTCTTGTTTTATACATGCAATTTAAATAAAGTGACAAATCTTAATTTAAAAAAAAAAAGTTTTTGTAAGAAGCGTAATTTGGCAACAACGAAGTGCATGAACTGATTTGCTGAAAATAGATAACTGCATTTATCGGGACTATGACGTCACATGTGTTTTTGAACTTGATGGGCTAAAAACACGTGGTTTAAAATTATCATGTGATTATGACGTCCCATGAATTTAGTCCATTCTAAAATAAAGGTTTTTAAAACAAAATATTGTCGATAATTGTGTTAAACAAACGAACCTTACTTAAAAGACAGTCCTCGTATAAATATTATTTACTAGATTGTGAATGTTTTATTGTTTGCTGTCCTGAGTTCCACGAGATAGTTTTATATTTGTTGGTACAATGTCTAGCAAAACTATATAGTTTATTAAGAAAAATGCACCTTTTTATATTTGTGGAAAAATACCTACAACATATCAACAGATTCTATGTTAAAAATCTAAAATTAAGCAAAAACAGATCTTAAATTTTATGTTGCAAATTCATGCAAAATACACAGTATTTCTCTCACAGCTATAAACATTTTATTGCCTTTCACAGAACAATCTGTATAATCGTAGGTGGGGCTGCAAAAACAAAGTATAGAAACAAATGAATCTCAGAATATGTGTAATGCGATTGCAGTTATTCTCAAAAGACCTAGACTTCGACAAAAATTGCAACCACATATCCCAGTTACTAAACATTATACATGGATAGGTGACACTTGTGAATCACAGATTAATATTATTAATGAGTAAACTATATTAAAAGCAGGTTAAATTTTTTTAATAATGAATGCAATACTTTTTAATTGCCTTTACATTAATCTAATGTTGATCTGCTGTAAATATTATTCTTTAAGATATACTCTTCTAAGTGTGTGTGTGTGTGGAATAGGATTCCACGAAAATACTTTCTGGTTCTGGAGGTCCACCAAAACACTCTCTAGGTTTAGGGGTTCCATGAGATGAAAAAGTTTGCTGACTGTAGTGCACTCCCTCCTAGGGGGGCAAGCATGTCAAAAAATTGAAAATAAAAGATTATTTTTAAAAAAATATTCATTTACACCTAAAGGAAGCTAAATAAAATACATTCTGATATAACAAAAAACAAGATACTCATTTACATTGATACAATATACCTATAAATGCATCAACACTGCAGAAGTATTTGATAATTAATTTATCAATACTACATTAAGAACAGGTTACATAATTACTAATATCTCTCATGAGCTTGTTTTGCACAGCAACATTTTGAAATGAAGATTTGTTAGAAATTCATACTCTAATTTTTTTCTCTTAGCTGGGGTCATTCTGTCTTCAAAGGGGTCGTGTCACTGGGGTCACTGCCATGGGGCCACTTCTGTCACTGGGGTCGTGGTAGCCTAGTGGTCAAAGTACCGGATCATGGCAGGTATGTCAGGAGTTCAAGCCCAGTACCACTAAAGACCCGCAGTGTAGGGAAGCCATGCTCGTTAAATCTGTCGAGAGCTCAAACGTCCTCCCGTTGGTGTGTTGTGGTAGTTTTTAGAGGGGTTTCCAGCTCAAGTGTTCTCCTCGTCACTTGACCATGGTTTAAAATTACACGGTCCGTCACCAAAAGCCCTCGTGTAGGAATAGTGCGACGTTAAAATTCACTCACTCACTCTCTTTAAAGCAGCTAGAACCTTTCAAAGAACTTTCGAGTGCCGTATTTCCTACTTTAACGATCAATTTATAGTATGTATTCTATATACTACGATTAACTAGGTATTCTATAGAATACCTAGTTAATCGTAGAATTCAATAATTTTGTATACTTTAACTGACTTGTCTAGTTATTTCATGAAATACCTAGTTTCTCAGTCCTGTTGAAAATAATGATAAAATTGATCTTTGTGATGATAGAAGTGATGACAATACACCAAATGGCTTTGTTTTCAATGCAGAAAATTCACCATGCACCTCTGCTTAAAGTTCAAAAAATGATTTATTATTAAATTGCATCCGAAATAAATATTTATTTTGATTAAAAATTATTTTTCCATCTAGTCCAACCTAACAATTTGTGAAAACGAAAGTAACATAATATAACTATCCTATTATTTAAAAGTAACTTACTTAAAATATCTATTACTTAAAAATAACACATACAAAAATTAATACTTATCTTTATAATGTGTACGGTTGATAATTAAGATCGTATTGTAGCTTTAGCATCGAAGTATATTATTATAGCATGCAATACATTGTTAATGAATACGGAAGGGGGGCGTGATGAAAATTATGATCGAAACTTGGGTCGCATGTAATGAAAGTTTGAGAAGCTTTGCATTCCACATACATTTTTATACGATCCATCTACATTTACAGTTTTAAATTGTAGTGAATCATTGAAGAAAATATACCAATAATATTTCCTTATACATAAAAGTATTTCGAAACGAAATGTACGGATGGAAGAAAAGAGCTATATTTATATTAGGCTAGCAAATGGGAGAACTTTTTCTTTTTATCTTATTCAGAGAAAGACAATCTAAAGGAAACTTTCTAAAAATGTTTCATTTTGAATGCAAATGTGATCTTTTTTAACTCTCCCCCTTTCCTTTCACAAGGCTTTCTTTTTGAATGCATTTATTCTAATGCCTCCAATATCATAATATCTTTCAGACGGCCATTTTTCATTTTCCCTACAAGGGCATTCATCAAAACCATGAAACGCTTTTATTCACAAACCAACACCAGAACTGCATAACTTAGCCATATTTTTATGTTTTCAACCAACAGCCGAGAAATCTTAGTGTTTTCGCGAAAGCGGATTACAAAATATGCTTTTAAAGATGCGGCATTCTTGACATACTTTCGGGGATATAAGAATTTTATGAACGAAATGCCATTTAGGGGTTTTATAAACGTGAGAGTCATGCCAATGGGGCTCGGATCGTGATAAAATTTTATTTTACGCTCGCAGTGCATGGATAGGCTTCCCAAAACTTCAGATGTCTTTCATATGTTCGAAAAAATATGTAACGCATATTTTTTTAAAAATAAAATTTTTGAAATTGCTTTGAGATACGATGACGAATAGAACAGAACAGAACCTTCGTTCAAAATATGAATCATAAGATGTATATTAGAGTATTACAGAGTAAAAATATATTTTGGAACACAGACATAATCTTTACACTTAATTTAAAAAACGAATATGTGCATAAAATTAAAGAAGTGTTTCTCAAACTGTGGGGCGTTATAACTCTACGAGGGAGGCGCGAGCATATTTAAAAGTTGAAAATAAAAGAGTATTTTAAAAAATTATTAAATTACTGAAAGTAAACAAACAAAAACATTCTGACAAAATAAAAATAAAATATATATTTACACTGATATAATACCCTTATAAATGTATTAGCACTGCATTATGTATTTTATAATTAATTTATAAAAATAAGGTGAGAACAATTTTAATAATTTCCAGGGACCTTATGGGCTTCTCATATAAAAATTATAAACAAAAATTAACACTTATCTTAATAATTTGAACTGTTTAATATTAATTCCTTATCTGCTGATTAATTGAATATTAGGTCGTCAATATTGTAAGTTTGAGAAGCACTGTATTAAAGTGTAATAGAAAATCTTTCCTTTTCAAAAATAATTAGCATTTTCACTTCATTCTAAAAATGCACAAATGGCAGAAATATTGTATCGAGAAAATCACCTTAAAAATATGCACCGAACCGCCGGTTGTTCATTAATTTGCAACCCAATTAGTGCGAACAGGATTCATTACGAGGTAATATGCTTTGTGAGAGTGGGCCACAAGTAAATCAAACTTTCAGCATAGAACAAAATGTGCTGAATATCGTTCGAAGGAATCCGAGTACCAGCGTACTAGCCGTCGCTGTGTGCCGTAGGGGGATACCTAAATCCTGTGCATTGTGTTTTGCAACGTGAAGGCTAACACACCCTTAAAATTTTCAAAGAATATCACAACAGTACATGTAAAATCTTTGACCAAATGTTACCTTTGACCAATTGACCTTTCAAATGTTCTCAGTCTTGTGTCTCTTCGGTTATTGTACCTGTCATACTACGGCCGCGGTAGCCTAGTGTTCAAGGTAATGGACTCGCAGCTTGCAAGTCATTTCGAGCCTAGTACGACTGAAGTCAAGCCATATAGTCCAGCGATGCACATTAAATCTGTGAGAGTTCAAACGTCCTCCCGTTGGTGTGGTGTGGTTGTTATAAGATTTGTGCCAGCTCAGGTGTCATCCTCGTCTCTTGACTTTGGTTCAAATGTAGAAGGTCCGTGGCCAAAAAGCCCTCGTGTTGGGAACAGGGACGTTTATATATTCACTCACTCACTCACCCCAATTTGAAGGAAAACACCTTGGGGGGGGGTCAAAAGCCTCCCACCTCTCTTCTCTTTCCATCAACCTCACAATAGGACTTGCGACACAACGGCTGTTTGTGTGTGTGTGTGTGTGTGTGTGTGTGTGTGTGAGTACCTCCATGACGTGTGTGTGTGTGCGTGCGTGTGTAAAGGCACTATTGATTACAAACATCCATGTCTTCTCCAGGATTAAACCAATTGATATTTTTCTTCTTTGAATGGCATTTTTCTTATGGATTACCATTTAAACTTCGAAAAGAAATAAAATTTGACTAGCAATTTAAGGCTCCGGGGAAAAAATGTGGACTAAAAGTAGTCCTAGGTGAAAAAGAAAAAAAAGCTAAAAAAATTTATCGCTGTAGAAAATCCTCTGCCTCAAAGAACTTTAACAAAGAAGCTACAGGTATCACAATTACGATTTTTCGTCAGATAACGAAAATTGACTGTATAAAAAAGAGAAAACAGTCTGTCATCAAATGTCTGCAAAACATTAAATAAACGAAAGAAAATTTTTCTTGGTCTTGTATTCAATGTAATCCCAAATATAGATACAAATCATGGATAACTTTGGAGGGAGCACTGTTCCACCTTTCATTTACAACTGGCGAAATGAAAATACATTTATTTCACTTGAAAAACGTAGCAAAGACGCAATTGTTTTGAAAAAGGCAAGTTGGCCACACAT
>BMAO01022176.1:0-24577 GCA_019973975.1 Trichonephila clavata
TAACCAGGAATTAACGTGATTCTTTAAAGGCTGAAACTGTCAATTTATATTTATTTTGAAAGCAATAGTTTATTATGAATTGCTTCGTTTCATTAAAACCCTTGTCTGTCTTTATAACAGGTAAGCTAAAACTTTTTCCCCACTCTTTTAATGAGGAAGAAATTCAGTAGCGTTTCAATTCCAACAGTATCCTACCGATAACTAAAATTAATTACACGTTTAATAAATTTATGACAATAGATAGTTCAGATTCACAAGTAAAAAAAATAGGGCTTTAGAAAAAAATGAAATTAAAAAACATATTCTTTTAGTAATAGGATATTCTTTAAAGCTTAACTCTTGTTTTCACCATGTATTATGTACACTCTTATTTCTCTAGTATGGGAGGGGGAAGTATCGAAATATTCACTAGAAAAGGGGTTGGTATCGAAATATTTACCAGAAAAGGGGGTGGTATTGAAATATTTACAAGAAAAGGGGGCACCAGTTCAAAAAAGGTTGGGAACCTATGATGTAGACCATTACCACCATATAAAAGGTCTATGTACGTTCCTGGAATTGGGCGATGCGAGTGGTAACGCATTATTCTTTTGGAATGTGACATCAGGCGAGCTGTGAAGGTAAGGGAAGATAACACTTTTAAGCCCCATAGATATAGCGCTGGCTCATCATTCTTTAAGGAAGGGCACATTGGGGTTAAGGGATGCGGTAGTAGATCCTAATACCACCGGCAAATCGTATTGCCAGGTACTGAACTAGCAAGGCGATATATAAGGAAACAATTAAAAAACTCTCTCACTACGTCTCTAGACTTTGATACAACCAGAGTGTGATTCATCTACAATATAAAGTCGAGATATTCGGTTGCCCATGTCTCCCATTGAATCCACCTCTTCAGACGCAAATAAAGGGTTTTTTTAGACAAAGACAATCGCAGCAATTGAACATTGAGAACATTCACTGAGAAGTGAACAACATGAAATGTGTACTTAGGTTGCCACTTATTGGGTACAAGACTGTTTTGAACTTGTTCTCAATGAGGCAAAGTGGTTTGTCACTGCCATGCATACAATATGCTTGCCATCAAGTGTAGTAGTACGACAAGAGGGTTGCAACTGGTGTGTTGTCAGTCAGTCATTCCCTTCTGTATCCATCAATTACATATCTGAATCACTGTTTCTTTTATTATTCCAATTTCTTGGAAGGTTAATCAGCATTCTCTAGAGTCGAACTCAGAATCATGCTCAAATGACACTTGCATTTTACTTTGAGGTATACTAAAGTTGCTGACGCAAAACAACCACACGAAAAAGCAATTCAATACTCCAACATTGAATTTCGTTCTTTTCTATATAATGCTTGATGGTGAATCTAGGGCACTCATTATTTGTGTTTGTACTGAAATGCTAACCATTTGGATATCTTATCTCAATATACGCACGTTGAAAATCTCACGCGATTTGGATGTTTTTTTTCAAGGTGTAGCATTTTAGGTGTAGAGCACGGCATATGGTTGCTGCATTTGATTTGATTTTGTTTGATTTAAAGTCACTCTAGTAGTTATTGGTAATTAGGAACCATAGTTAAATGACGCAGATGGTACCTTAACTTGACATCTCCGATACCTTCCCATCTTAAATTTCGCCCTATAAGCATAAAGAATGTGATACCTGTTTTCTTTTAACGAGCAACGTTTTTATTTCACGTGATTTCAGGACAATGAATTAATTTGAATGGACATGAAGCTGGCAATTTTAATCATTATGCTGTCATTGTCTGTGTGTGTGTGTATTGAGATTTCAATAATGATTTCAACACATATTAAAAGGAACCTTATTTTATTTAAGATTAACATTCAAATAATCTTCTACATGAATGGCACACTGTCATTTTGAACCATCTTTGAGAAAACATTACGTGAGGTGGTTTATTGTATGAGTTTCCGCATCATACTATAGAAGTCTAGTGAATCAAATGGAATTCAAATCATGGATCAAATGTGCGTTTGATTCCGTGTCCGGAAAAGAAAGGAGATTCAAAACCTTGACACTTCTGCGTATTGGTTATTTTACCGAGTAATTGTCATTCTTTACAAACCTGTCATCAGGGCCGCCGCGTGGGCATTAGGCGCCTTGTTCAAGTTGAAATTTGGCGCCCCTTAATGGGGTTCTGTTGCACTCTTATAAAGTGCTACAAATTATATGCGAAATACTCTTTTATAGTATTCGAAATTTGACTTTCGAACTGAAAAGCTTTAAAATTATAATATTAAAACACGTTTGTCTTATTGCTTTTTTTATTATTATTATTTCATAAATTTTAAAAACAAAGCAAAGCAAAAATGATATAAAATTTTTAAGTAAAATGTAAAAATTAGAAAATATATTCAAATGTATATATATATTGATTTTCCTAGCTTTAGCAGCTATAAATGATAGTACCAATTCCTTTACATTTAATTTATCCAAAATTTCGCTCTCTATGGATATAATTGACAAGTCCGATAATCTCTCCTGCGCCATAGTAGATCGCATGTAGTTTTTTATAATAATAAGTTTTGAAAAACTTCGTTCTCCAATAGCCACCAAAACTGGCAGAGTTAAAGAAATCCGTAAAGCTATTGCAATATTTGGAAATGTATCTCTCTCTCTCGATAACATTGTTTCCATAAATATAATTTAAAACATCAATAGGTGACATATCCTCTTTGGTAAAACATCGCAAAGATTTTATTTATTCAAACAAATTTAATCCATCTATGTCCTTTTCATTAATATTTTTAGTATCCGTTAATTTTCGTTCTAATTCTTCACAATGTTTTAAAATTTCATTGTCACTCCAGTTTTTTAAATTAGGTATATAGTGTACCTTGAAGAACTTTAAGAAGAACAATTAATCATTCAGTCAATTTAATCAGTTAATTTAACTCAGTCAATTAAAAGTACAATTACCTTGAAGTAATTGTAATGTTCTTTTAATTGACTGAATCTTTCTGAAACTGAAGAAATAGCAGTGTCTAAAATTATATTGTAAAATTCAACCTTAAACTTTTGTCTTGGATTGTTGATTGGTTCGTCGGTTTGTTCATCTTGAAATAGTTTCTTTTTAAACTTGTGTTTCGACTTTGTGGAAAATCAGTATCCACCCCTAAATCATCAGCAACGATACTTGCATTGGCAATTGCATGTTCATACGTTTCATATGATCTACGATTATTTAGTTCTGATATAAGATTTTGTAAATTGTCAGTCACGATTTGTAAATCACATTTAGAAGTTTGCATTATTTGATTTACCACATTTTCTAAATTTAAAATATCGTGCCAGATGTTAATGGAACAAATGAATTTAAACAAGGAAACCTTCTGAATCAAATTTTTTGTTTGGGTTCTTGATTCCATGTCTCTTGTTTGGTCTTCTTGAATATTTATTAACACGCTTTCAAAATTCCCTTCAAATCATTTTTCAACGGTCTTAAAGCTTGAATTCTACTTTCCCATCTGACGTTGGAGAGTGGCTTTAAAGTTAGGTTTTCAACATACTGTTGCAAAATAGACCAACGTTTAACGGATGAAGAAAAGTAGTTGTAAAGCTCTTGCACTACTCCAAAGAAATTAACTGTTTCGAAGGAAATTTTAGCTGCATCATTTACAACTAAATTTAGAGAATGGGCAGAGCAGGGGATATAGAGTTCTCTCGAATTATTTTCAATAATTTTTTGTTGCAATCCTTTGAGCTTTCCTCTCATATTAGCACCATTATCGTAAGATTGGCCTCGTAAATCTGATAAATTTAATTCTAACGATTTTAGATGTCCATTTATGTGAATTCATACAGACCCTGTCCAGTAGTGTCGTCGATAGATTGAAATTCTAAAAAATGTTCTTCAATTTGGGCTTTATTGGTTTCCTCGTTCTTATAAACAAATCAAATTACAACAGTCAACTGTTTGGTATGACTGATATCAGGTGTAGTATCCAGAATTAATGAGTAATATTTTGCCGATTTAATCATATGTAATAAATGCTTTTTAATTCCTTCTGAAATAATGCTTATAATTTCATTCTGAATTTGATCCCCTAAGTAATGAGCAATGTTCTTTTTTGAGATGTTTGAATTTTGTGGAGATGTTTAGTGATAATTGGATCAAATTTTGCTATGGTTTCAACCAACTTCAAAAAATTTCCATTATCACTATGATACAACTCTTTCTAAGAACCTCTAAAAGCAAGGCATTGCCCTTTTAAATATTGAATTAAATAAATAAGCCGTTCAATAACCGATTGTAGACCTTTTCTGTACCATAAAGTCTTTGTTGAGCTGCATCAATGGTAATGGTACATAAATTATGCAAAGACATTTTGAGTTCACTGCATTTTGAACTATGTCTAAGGTGAGATGCACTGCTTTCATGTGTTTTCAAAATGTGGGTTAAATGTGCCCAATCATTACATTCATTCTTAATAAGCTGTGAATGCTTCTCACTGAATAGTTTACATGGAAAGAGAGAGAGAGAGAGAGAGAGCAAAAAACTTCATTTCGGGAATTTGAATATATACTAAGTAGTTTCTAAATACTTTTTTTCCATTCGGTAATGTTCTATAATAGAACGATTCTGAAAACTTTCTGCCAGAATTCTCTTGGAAAATGTTTGGCTATCAAGCGGGAAGGGTCATTTTCAATTAAATAATCTTTAATTTTTGTAGAAATTGTATCAGGCCAGATAGCTGGATCGTTTAACTCAAAGTCAAAATCTTCGTTTGGAGATATGTTATTACCGGGTGAATTTTCTACTTCAACATCTAAGTTTTCAATTGGTACAATGGTGGTTTCTTCTTGATCATATTCTGGTGAATTTACATTTTGAGATAAATTTTCATTATAAAACTCCAAACCAGATGTTGATGTTGATGGTCCTGGTTCAATTGCTTGTCCGTCTAATCCTGTTGTGTTTCTGAGATATTTATTTAGAGATCCCGCCAGTTTCTGATTAGCTATCTCTCGTTGCAATTTCCTTTTTAGCGCGTTTTTCACGTAGTGAGAACAAAAGCGCTATTAAGACGCAAAAATTTCGTCTTCGTTCCATATTTTGTCGTACTTTTTTCTCAGCCAATAAGCAACCAACTGACCTCGGGTTTTTCGGCATTTGGTCGCATTTGTATCCTAGATGAGCCGAATCAAATCGGAAATCAAATTTTGTTTTACACAAACGAAAACAATCCGCAGAAACGAAAATAAAATAAAATTAAATTATATAAAACATAAAATTAAAAAAAATAATAACTTATTTTATTGTTAAAAAAAATATAAAACATGTAAAATTGCAAGTTTTTTACTAACAACTTTTTGCAAGTAACATTAAATTAAAAACCTATAAGTACTATGAATTTTGGCGCCCCCTGTCCCAGGCGCCCTTGTGCGGTGAACAATTTTGCCACCCCCACGCGGTGGCCCTGCCTGTCATGAACCTGAAAATAAGAGCTTTAAATAATATTTACATTATAAATTACCAGAAACGTTCACATGAAACGACTTATTGTTGAAAATATTGATACAAATTTGCTTGAGAAAAAGGGGTCGACTACGCTAATTATTTGAATAATAACAAATCTATTGATGGGCAAGGACAAGCAGAGGACTACACGAAAGAAATCGAATCAAGAAATACGAAAGAAATTTTATAACAGATTCATTACGACAGTGCAAATTGAACGCGTTATAAACAAGCTTTAGAACATTCCAGAAACAGCTCTCTAGAACAGTTCCATGGCAGGAAAGACAGATAAAGTCTTTATCACAATCAAAGCGTAAGAAGATTCTGATCTCGATTGCACTTTCTTCTGAACTGTCACGACCTTTGTGTGTTTCAAAGGTCCTCTTTATAGCCTTATGGAAATTTCTAGAAGAATCGACCCTGAAGTTTTGGCGATATCATATTTTTCACCAGAAGTGATAAACTCGCCAATCTGGTAACCTAGGTAACATTTCGATGGTTGCTAAAATTTTATTTTTCAAGTTCACAATGGGAAGCGAACTTCGCCTGTAAAACCTAATTTTCCTGCAAGGAGAGCGTTACTGCGAAAAAAAAAATAAAACATACGTGGCGTTTTTCAACATTGTATTCAAAATTACATCACTTCCTTTTGCTTCTGAAAATAGAATTTGACTCTATTCTTCAATAAAAGAGTAATAAAATTTCTATATTTATTTTTTTTTCAAAATTTTGATTCTCGGTATAATATTTTATTTTTACAGGGAATGTTTTTTTTCACTGCCAATCTTAATAACTCTAATAACGCATGATTTTGAAAAATTGTTGCAGTATAAATTCAACTGACTATTACTTTTTACACAAAAAGTGAGCATGTTTTTCTAAAATTAATTTGACTATGTGCATTACTGAAAAATTATAAATTATACTTTATAAATTATTCGTAAGCGCTTGAAATGAAAATGAAGAAAAATAGCTGTATTAAACAGTTTGAAATTTCTACAATATTTTAATCCTTACTTTTAAAGAACAATATTTTATTCGGATTAATAATTCACCAAGTGCTTGTTGATTACGCTATAAATTGCAGAACTGAAGAGTGACGAGCAATTTTTCGATTACTTAAAAAAAGGAAAATAACAATAATATATAAAATAAACTGATAAAAAAAATGTTAAAATATTGGTATCCGATGACGAAGAGAGAGATAACGATTCAATTAAACCATGCTTTTGTCTAAAGTGCGGCCCAAACGAAAATTATGAAAATATTTAAATTTACACATTTTTATTTAAAAAATTAACGTTTGCCATATTTTCTCATATCATATACAATCGATTCGTTGAGTTTTATTTTGAGACAAAAATTTAAATAAAAACATCTTAGTATGCCATGAAAATTTACGTCAGAAAGTTCAGAAAACTGTGCATCGAACCGAGTAATTTAAACGACGACGAAAAGGTTTTTCTATGTATGAAAAATTTATCAGCTATCATAACCGATGGAGCCCTGCCATGGTTGGTAAAAAGGGGGAGGGGACTCGTTAAAATGGTTAATAGTGAAGCCGTCGCTGCCGGCAATGTGATCTTGATGGCATATCATTGTATTGTACATCAGGGCAATTTATGAGGAAAAATTTTAAAAATGGAAAGTGTTATGAAAACCATTAACTTTGTAGGAGCAAAAGGACGTAATCATAGACAATTTCAAGAGTTTCTTAAGGTAATGGGCACTGAATGTCCAGATGTTATTTATTATACAGAAGTAAGATGCTCAGTAAGGGTAAAATTCTCAAAAGATTTTATGATTTGAGAACTAAAATACAATTATTTACGGAAACAAAAGGAAAACTTGTGACTGAATTTGAAGACGAAGATTGGGTTTTAGATTTAGCTTTTTAGTAGACTTAACAGAACATTTGAATCATTTAGTTTTGAGATTTCAAGGAAAAAAAATCAATTTATTAATAACATATCTAAAACAAAACAGCATTCTAAAGAAAGTTAAAATTTTGGCACAGAAATAAAAGTAAAAGATTTGACATATTTGACTACTTTGCCTGCACACGAAACAATAAGTTGCACAAAATATGCAAAATATGCTGCATTAATTTTCGATTTAATTCAAGAGTTTGAAAGAAGATTTCAAGATTTTCGAAAAAATGAAGAGTATTTCAGCATATTTTCTACCCCGTTTTCTCTAAAAATAAATAAATTACCTTCAAATGGAATGCATTGAACTGCAATGTGACATTCAACTGAAAGAAAAATTTGGGAATGTTTCTTTCAGGGTAGGAGTTTTATAAAGATTACCTACACCACGATAAATATCCTTATTTTCACAATCTTGCTTTATTAATGTCTTCAACTTTTGGCAGTACCTATATTTGTGAACAATTATTTTCAAGAATGAAGCATACAAAAAATAAAAATAGGACAAAGATCACTGACAAACATCTTAAAAATGCACTAAGAATTGCAACTTCATCTATTGAACCTGATATCGATTTGCTTTTCAACACAAAAGCAAATTCATCCATCTCATTAACTTGGTTTTTTTTTCTATCTTTATGAAATCCAAACTAAATGTAAATCGAACTTTTACAAATTTAAAATAAATATATGTCTAATTCAAATTAAAGAAATTTATAATAAAAAGAAGTTATAATTTATTTTAATAAAATTACATAGAGTTAATTTTAATCTCAATTTATTAAAAAAAATAGTGTATTTGCGGCCCAGACAAAAACTGTTTTTCCCATGCGGCCCACAAGTGGTCATAGTTTATATAGACACCCCTGAATTAAACTAAATCAAAACATCTGTTTTCAAGGATGCCATTATTGCTCTCAACGGAGATAAAAAAATAGACTTAGGAGACCTAGGTAAATTTATCCCAGGACTTTAAAAGACTAGTAAAAAATTACAAAATATTGATCACTAGAATATGACCCTCTATTATATTATGATATATTGTTAATTGGCTGGTTTTATTAGCTCAATAACTATATTTGGCAAAAGTACCGCGTAAATAAATATTACAAATATACCCGTGGACTAAAAAAAGAAGAGTAAGATAAATATTGTTTGACAAGAAGGAAGGCCAAAAAGAGGGAAATAGTCCTGGATATCGTGTCACCAGTGCCGGTTTATTTATTTGGGGCGGGGACCCAGGGGCCCGGATAAGATGGACTTAACTAGATTTTCTGGTTTTTAATTTCAATCCTCCAGTGCCAAGGGGGCCTGTAGATCTTCCACGCCCAGGGGCCGAAATGAGCTTAAATTGGCATTGCATGTAACCCATGTTTATAAAAGATAATGAACCCTAAAAGAAAAAGAGATGAAAGATCGCTCAAATCCCCTTATGGTATAAAATCCTATTCTTAAGCACTGAGAAATATGCACGAAAGTTTTTAAGAAACAAACACGGGCGTAGCTACCACCGTATCAATGATACGGGGCTCCCTAGCTAAAGGGGCCACAACACGTGAAAGCAAAACAGTACTAAAATGTTAACGGGCAGCCAAAAGGGCCCCAAGGAATTTTAATACAGGTCCCACGCAGGACTAGCTTCGCCAGCGAAACCAAGGTTTATAAAATTACTGATTATTCTAAACCTGTAAATACATAAAGGAAAAGCTTTCTCTATTAAGAGAATTTAACGCTTCTTTCAATTTATTCTATTCATCTTTTTTATTCCATTTAAAATTTAATCAGAATTCTATTCTTGTTTATCAAAATGTTTTTGATTGATTTGGTGTAAACTGATTTGGGAAAATATTTTTGCACATTTTACATATTTCTAATGCTCTTTTTTAGTTAAGCGATATTAGTAATTAATAGGGAAAATTAACATATATAATTTCCATTGAGTTCCTATTGGAAGCATTAGTCACTTTTGACAATGATTTTACATTAAATTCAAAAGTGGAACAAGCGACGAGTAGATTGAAGAATAAGCAAAGTAGCAAAATAGAATTGAAGATTTATTATTAAATTTAAGTAAAATATGAATTAAGTTTAAGATATAAATGAAAATATCCTTTTTTGATACTTATGTAGTACTATCGCAGCAATGTAGTTCAAGATGTGACGGATCTATACGGTCTTAAACTAACAGTCTCTATTTTTCTTAAAAGTTTTATTTATTTCAACCAATCTCCACCGGGAGCCAAAGCGTGATTTATGCAAATGAGAGATATTATATAAGTTCGGGTTTCGCGAGTTAACGTGGTAGTAAGGTGAAAGAGAGAGTAGTAAAGTGAAGAGTTAGATTTTTGAAGTAAAATGAATTAAAGCATCGGTAAATCAACACGCAGTTGTTGACAGTATTAGTGATTAGTGACGCGACGATCTAAGCTAAATTGGAAAGTCGAGTGTGGATCCTAGCCATTATCCGATCCAGCCAGCATTAAGTTATTCACCACGGCGGACCTGCCGAAGTACAAGAATAAGGTTAGTGAATTAAAAATTTGTGAATACGTGTACGTGTGTTAGCTGTAATTGTACGTGCTGATCTTTCGTGGATTCAGTTCCGATTCCGTAGTTCCGCTAGTAGTAACCCCTTCTCATAATCCACTGTGTTTTATTGCTCTTAAATTTGAATCGTGCGTTTGTAACTTTCCTTGATTAAGAGGTATCAATAAATATAGTGATTTGTAATGATGTCTCTTGAATTCGTTAATCCACCTACACGTACAGAAACAAGTAACGGTAGACGGGGAGATGATAATCTTAGGGGAGGTTATATGTCACGACAAAGATAACTCGCTAAGATGGGAATCCCGATTTCGTATGTGTCGAAACCATGTGCTTCGTTTCATGTATATATAATGTCGCCAATACGTCGGTTGCGATAATACGTATAAGTAACTTTTTTTCACTTAAACAAAATATCAAAAGTTTAAGTTTATACCTTTTTCGCAGGTTCAGGGGAAAGCATGTTAGATACAATTTTTCTTACTCCCATTCCATGAAAATCTTGCATTTACTTTGCTTTTCTACCATGTGTTGTTTGTGCAAGTAAATGGCCATCGCTCTTTCCCCGTGGTATATTGCAAAGACTTTGGACCCCGATTGAGATTTATCCTTTTCTTAGCATTGGTGTAACTGTTAAAAGAGAGAATGAACCTCTTGGCGATACTTCAAACGAGTCAGTGTTTTTTTTTCTTGAACTGCTGAATGTACAAGCCAATAGTGAAAATAAATATATTAAATTCTGCTTCAATTACTTCTAAAAATTTATCAGCAATTGGTTCGATTGATTCGTTTTTGAGGCTTTGAAGCTACATTAGTATCCAAAAGTTAAGCATAAATCGTAAAATGCGAAAAACATGGAGTAAATATTCGTAAAATTATTCCAAATTTCTTGCGGATATTAATTGGGTGAAGAAGAAACATTGGGTTTATGCAAAACTTTTTAGTCGACTACGTCCTGCGCGAAACACCGGTGCATTTCGGAACGCGGAGAAACCGATTCACGCAGCATAGGCAGTTCACACAAGTTTCGTGCAACTGCTGTGTGATGGAACATTGTTAACCATCAAATAATGTGAATGATGGCTCAAAGACGCCATTTGGACATGTTTACGAAAGGAAGAATCGTTGGAATGCAGGAATCCTCACGATCACAAACCGAAGTGTTTCGAATTCTGAATGTGGACCAGTCTGTGATCTCAAGACTGTAGCAGAGGTTTCTAAGAACGGGAGATGTTACCCGACAACCAGTATCAGGTCGACCAAGAGTCACAACCCTGTGCCAAGACCGATATCTGGTAACAAGTGCGCGACGTCAGAGGGGCAGTACTGCCAGAGCACTGGGTTCGGCGCTCACAGGAATACGAATTTCGAGACAAACTGTTTACAGGAGACTCAATCATGCTGGCCTGTATGCCAGAAGACCAACAGTTTGCATTCCCCTCACGTTTGCACATAAACACGCTCGTTTGGACTGGAGTTTGAAATATCAACATTGGAGTGTGGGAGAGTGGGCCAATGGGATGTTCAGTGACGAGTCCCGGCTTAGTCTGAGTAGTGATTCTCGGCGGGTAACGATATGGAGAGAACGTGGAACACGTTTTGAACCAAGAAACATAACGGAAAGACATCATTTCCCATCAAGGAGAGTAATGGCATGGGCAGGCATCATGATGGACGGCCGCACAGACCTCCATTTCTTTGACACGGGGTCTGTGACTGCTCAAAGATACAGAGATGAAGTTCTTGAGCCTTATGTTTGCTTGTTTCGAGGTGCTGTTGGTCCTGACTTCATATTCATGGATGATATTGCGCCATATCACCGAACGGTGCTGATTGATGGCTTCCTTGAAACGGAAAACAGCATGTCGTTGCCTGCGAACTCCCTTGATTTAAATATTATCGAGCATGTATGAGATAAGCTTGGGAGACAAATTGCAGCCCTTTCGCACCCACCAAGCTCCGTTACAGAACTAAAGAGAGCTCTCCAAGATGCATGGAACCGTTTGAGCGCGCAACTCATTCATCATCTCATAGTAAGTATGGTAAATCGCTGTGCAGCGTGCCTGGCTGTCAGAGGTGACCACACGCCTTATTAAACTGCAGCATCAGTATTTTATTTAATGTTTTCTTTCATTTTTTCTTTAAAGTGTGAATCCTTGCTATGCTCAGTTTTCTTTCAAACTGCTACTTTGGATAATAAAATTAATTATTTTCATTCTTTTGATTTGCTTCCTTATTTTATAACCATTTTACACTCGCATATCACGTTTCCCGCCATTCTGATTTACAGTTTCTTCTTTATTCACATAATTATCAATTATGCTTAACTTTTGGACACAGAATTAAACAGGACTTTTAAATTACAAGGATGGCGCCTTACTTGATATATCAGTCTAAAAACTTCCAAACTCTGTTTTGGCCCATTTAAATTTCAAGTGCTAAAATCCGAATTATTCTATATGTCATGTTTTATAGCAAGATCAAGATTTATATAACAAGGAATTGACTATAATATGATAAATCAACTAATAAGATAATTATTAATCAGTTCCCTCTATTAACAAATGAATAAATATAAAATCAACAAAACAAGAAGAGTTTTTAAGTTGGGTTGGGAGAGGGAAGCATTGCAGAATGCAACATGTAGAAACCAGAATTTTTTTAGAATATATATCCTCACCACAATTCAAAACTACAAATAAGCAAAAGCTAATGGATCTAAGAACAATCCTTTTAAGGTGGGGGTCTGCCATACAGTATCTATACAAGTATATGTATCTTTCTTCGGGTAACGATTAACTCGAAAGTCTGTTGTTGAGAGGTCCTCAAGCAAGTGAATAATTTTGCATTGTGAATAATGCGGAACTGGATTCTGAACCAAATTTATCTAGAGAAATAACTATATGAAACTTTTTTGAAATCTGTTTCAAGGTTCTTGCGACTGCTGACATTTGCCATACCGAAGTATCCTGCGAAAATTCTTACGGAAAACTACTGCCTGTTTTTCGAAACAAATCCAGCCTTCTCTCCGTGAGAACTTTAACTTACGAGCTCATTCTCAATATGAGTCAGAAATTTAAATTTGAGGAAGAAGTGTTAATCGTTTTGAAAACCGACCAAGATTTACTGTTGAAATCCCACATTGCGCACTATTTAATATCACTGTTCGAGAATGTACTTCTTTTCAAGGAAGGAGAAAAGTAAGATATTTTAAAAGTCTCATAAATCCTTAGCATATTTTTGTAGCTCTATTCTGAAATTTTATATCGTATAATAGAAATTCTGTTCTTGTTAATATAGTGCAATGTGCAAATATAAAGTGAATATTGTGGCCCTTAAATATTTGTTTAGATAATAAGGCTTTTTAACATTATTATTTTTGACTTATAAATCTATGACTAAGACTTTATTTTAAGACTAATTTAAAATTTTTCAGGTCAAGATTTATCAAATCTATGAAAAAGTTATTGGAAGAAAATAAATTATCATTGGATAGAATAATTCATGAATCAAGAGCAAAGTCTGTATCAAACAATAAAACCTTTTCGATTAATTTTCCTTTCACGTGGGTTGAATTCGATTTTGAGAGTTTTTACTCATATCTATACGATTCCATTCACAAGTACTTGAAGAGTGGCCTTATTCTCGAAATGTTTCATAGACTTTTATATATTTTTGAATTTGGTGTGGGTGGTAAGTAAACACTTAAAAAATTTATTCAGATAATAAAATTACAAAACAGGTAAAAATAAACATGAATGTAATGGTAACAATTTTATTTAAAAAATATTGTTAAAATTCATTTTTTCTATAGTTGAAACAATTAACGATTCCATACAGAATCGTCATTTGCGTCAAATTGAATACCTCTAAAACTTAATCTGATATCATTTATCTAAATTGAAACTGTGAATTTAAATCTGGCATTTTTATTTAAGTTGCATTGAGTTTTATCGTTCTAAAATATTATGCACAATCTATGTCAAATGCGTTGTAAAAGCAATTCAGAAAATTCGAATATAACTTCTGTGTTATTATTTAAGAAAAATATAGTTATAATATTTAACATTAATAACAATGATAACATTTAATTAATAACATTTAAACTATTAATTATAAGAACATGTACATGAAATGGCAATCTAGAAGTTCACCACGAGAAAAAAAATGCTTAAGAATATTATAAAGGAATGTTACCTAATGAAGAAATTTAAAAACATGTGAATGTTTTTCAAAATGTATTCAATTAATTGAATGTTATACAGCTAGTTTTATAACACTCTCCTTTTTATCAATCAAAACTCTTGAGTTTAGTTCTAAGGAATATTGAAAAGAATTGAAACTTTCGTAATTTACATATTTTTCTATACTTATGAATTAGTAATTTTCAGCTTCACAGTAAAAAGGGGAAAAAAAGTGTCACTTGTTTTCTTTTTTAAATCTATTCATTTTACAACGAATAGGAAAAAATCCTTTATTACACTCGGTTTCAAATTTAATCCTTATTTTGATTTTATTGATTAACTAATTACATTTAAATTTAATTTTTAGGTAAAGAAGAAATCCTTAAGATGTTTCGAAAAATTATAAAGAGTTTAAATATTGAAATTTCATCTCTTGAAAATGTTTTCAAATCGATTCAAGAAATAGCTAAAAACTTTGGAATGTATTCAAAGCCTTTGCAGTGGTACAATTTTCAAGATGAGGTCTTTAAAAATGTTAGAAAATTAGAAATAATACTCAAGATATTCAAGTTGAATTCAATGTTTTCTTTCCACCATTTCTTTGAAGTCTTGAGTAAGTATCATGTAATATGTCTCTCCTGCACAGACAAAGGAAAAATATTAACATGTCAGTAATTTCTAAACTTTTCAAACTGATTTATTCTCTCCGAGTTTCTTTACGTCTATACACGTAAAAATAAAAAAAAAATCTTTTTAAAAATAAGATTTCCACAAATTAGAAGTTAAAATAATTAAAAGCAAACAACAAATCAACTTTTGTAAAAAAAAATTACATAAATTGATTAAAATAATATTTAAAGATGCAATTTTTAATTAATATTGAACAACTTTAAGATACAAATTCTCACTTAATTATAAATGTTTATATTTTCAACACTATTAATTGTTTTGAAAAAAGTTTTTAATATATCCTTTTAAATTTAAACTGAATATGATTATTTCATTAATAACTTTCGTAATATTTATTTAAAAGTTTATGTTAAACAATAACTGCCAATTTGAAGCGTTATTTATTTTTTCCATAATTCGTTAGGAATCTAAACATTTATTGCAACCCAAAATTTTAAATAAATAGAAAAATTTCTCAAATCCTGATTATATTTAATTCAAATAAAATTTTCTAGTTGGAAAAATTATTATTATTATTTTTTTTTGCCTTTTAATTGTTTAATGAATGTTAATAATTTAGTAAATGTTCGATGGAACTATAAAAATATTAAACTCTAAAAGAAAATATATTTTCTATTACTGTTTAAATTGACCATGTGCGTGCGTGAAGTGATTCTTTTCCTTTAATTCCCATAATATTTTATCCACAGGGTTTTAAAAAAATATCCTTTTTTACAAATGCAGAAAGACGTGAAACTTCGCTTTCGTCTTAAAACTTTTTTTAGGAAAATCTAATTTAAAACTTCGCCATTTTGTTGTAAATTACAAATGTAATCGAAAACTTCGCAATGTTTGTGCATCTTCCAGGTAAAAAATACGCTGAGTTATGTTGTAGATGGTGCAAATCGCTATTTCTTAAATCATTTTGGGCAAATTGAATAAATTATTTAAATAAAATGTGCTACAATTATCAAGCATGTTTAGTTTTTTTTTTTTTTTTTTTTTTTTTTGCTTAAACATACTGTAATCAATCTAAGGTTGAATTGGTTAAGTTTACAAACATCGGTCCCCCGCATTAAAAATAAAAACTGAACATTCAAAAAACGAAAAAAAAAAGCTATAAAATTATGTAGTAATATTAATCAATTACATATTATTTTCGACTATTTCCTGACATATCATAAAAATATATTTGATTTTTTAAGATGAAGGTTGTTTTATAAATGAACCGACCATTGTGTGCCTGCCCACTTCGCTGGGTAGTGTAACGTCTTGGCACAACATTGAAAATGTACGCTAAGCTAATTATTAGAGAATGCCTAGTTCGAGTCTGTCCGGAGTCTCTTCCTCCGTCCGCAGGGTTCAGTTCCGGGAATCTCTCGTCGTAGTCTATTAGGAGTCTTTCGAGGAGTCTTCCTTCGTCAGCAGGCCTCTCTCTTGGGTATCTCTCGTAGGAGTCTGTCCGGAGTCTCTTCCTTCGTCCGCAGGGTTCAATTCCGGGAATCTCTCGTGGGAGTCTATCACGAGTCTCTCAGGAGTCTATCAGGAGTCTTTCGGAGTCTCTTCCTCCGTCAGCAGGCTTCTCTCTTAGGTATCTCTCGTAGGAGTCTCCTTCAGGAGTCTTTTCTTCTTTCTCTGAAGTCCACTCTTTTAAACTCTAGGGGCGGGTTCACTCCACGCCCCTCATCAATCCCCATTGGCCGACCTCAGGGTTTTGCACCCGGCACCAACGGTCTTGCACGTCATCCATTCGTGCAGAGATGACAAAAGTCCGGTCCCTCTCAAAGGTTCCCGGTGACAAGGGCCCGGCTGACATCTGGCACTTCAAACACCTCGCCGCCGCCTGCAGAGGCGCCAGCATTCAAGACGTACAATCACTGCCCATGAATAGAAAATAATGCAGCGATGCCTGGCCCATTGTGTCCGCCAGACACACCGTCGCCGACGGTCCAGCTGTCTGATACAACACAATACCACCAAAGACACGTGATCGCCGGCTGTGGATACGTTTATGAATAGAGGCGCTTTCTCCATTGTGACGACGTCACAGTAGATTATGATGTTTTTATAAGTGTAATATATTCCTTTTAAGTTATTGATACCTTTCTAGCATTAAACTTTTCGATTGTATGGAAAACCATTCCTATTTCCCACGCCTCTTGATTTAAAAATGACAAAATTTGAAGTTCTGAAACGAAAGTATATTTATCTCGGTTTTCGACAAACCCATTTTTAGAGGGTTCTACTCAACAAAAAAATCTTGTCTGCCAAATTTTAAGTATGTGTGTTTAATTCTTGAAAAATTAAGTTTTTGTCTGTGAAGGTCTCGCAACCCTACTTAGAGTCAATTTCCATACATCTCGTTTTTAGCGAGCCTCTATTAAAAAAAAGAAGCATGTGTTCCAAATTTCAAGTCTGCCAGATTAATCGCTCCAGAAATCTCTTAATAAGCGAGTGAGTATGTCGGTTGACGTGGTGTGTGTGTGAGAGAGTCACTTTCCTCCTAAATACATTTAGAGATATATTGTTAATAGTCTGTTATGTAAATAAACAAATGTTTTAATTATATTTAAAACTTTTGAATAAAACAAATATATTTTTCAGGGAATGGTATATTCGATCTTTCTTTTGATGATATAAATGACCTGTCTTCCAAACTATTGAAGACGCAGACATTGATGAGAAATTTCGAACGGTGGCTTAGATATGATGAGAGGCCGGCCGGCAATGGAGTTGGTCCCCAATTAATCAGTAATTTGTATATCCCCTTGTTTACAGGATGTGGTTGAAATTCCTGAGTCGGGGACCCAGGAACGCAAGGGTGAGAACGCAGGGTTGAATGAACGCATAAATTTAATTAAAACTGCAACTTTTGTAACTTTGCGCTTGGTGACTGCCCAATGGCGCGGCTTGGACAAAGAGTGCGCGTAGGCACAAATAGTGGGATTTGCCCTCCTTAAAAGGGCACCGAGTGACAATTTTCGAGAGACTAGATTATTTCCATGTCATAGAGAACTCATCTTTTTAGGAAATTTAGGTCGCCTTGTCCGGCGGAAATGCCATACCTCCCATCATTTGCCTCCTTTTCAGATAAGTGAAATTTTAATGTTTGTTCATAGTTCTCGTATTCTTAAATTTTAATAGTGTTTGATCTAAGTTCTAATTTCGTAATGTATTTTAAATGTAATAAACGAATTTATTTTAATTTTAATCCGAGTTATTTCATTAGTTTTGCGTTGTCTTTGAAATTGATTAAGTTTAAGTACTAACCACTATGTTAATGCGGACTAATATAATAAGCGAACCTGGGTAGTTTTAGAATGTTAGTTAAATTAAGTAGAAACTTAAAGTAAAATTAGTCAGCGCCGCATTAGATACAACCCTACTAAAGCCGTAAAAGTTTTCGAAGCTCACCACCAAGTACCTACCATGATAGTCTGCCCTTGAAATGGTCAACAGAAGCAACAGTAGCATTTTCTTTGAGAAGTAGACTGGAAGTGGATTTTAATTCAGATAAATTCGAGTTTCATGCGGAAGCCATTTGTAGACCAAGGTACGTTCAAAAGACTATTTTTCTCTTTATTAAAACTTGCTGGTAAGAACTTATGACTTGAAAAAAAAATATATGAACATGTTATTTTTTTTAAAAAAATTTCCCGGTAACCATTTGTTTAATATTACATTATTAAGTTATAGAAAACCAATGCCTCCTTAAAAATATATGACTTAGATTCAATTGTGAAGTTCCTCTTACGTCACTAATAAAAAATTGTAATATTTTGTTATATATTTGCATGAGCTTACAAATGTGTACAATTGCAATTAAAGAACAACAAATGAATGTATTCAAGGTACTTAAATTTCTGTTTGAATGTTTAAAATTACTTCAGAAGATGATTTAATATATTTGCAAGACGTGAAATCTTTAAAGTACTTGATTATGTATATCTATACATATTAATAGGTAAGAGAAATGGTTAACTATTCATGCATTATTAAAACTTCAAAGATTTTACGTGATTGATATAATTTTCAAAGAGTTTTAATAACAGAATGGGACTTCAGATTCTTATTTAAGAATGGGAATACATTCATTTATCTTATAAATATAGCAAGAAAAAAAAGTTACTCTGTTTACTTTGTGTTGAAAATATATGAATCGGAACTGTTTTGATTAAATATAATCGATATATCCAAAACTATCCTTCTATACATAATAAGAAACTAAAATTACTATGCGTCGAAAGAAAGAGAAGGATGACTTGCTTAGGAGGACAGCATCTAAAGGACGTAATTTTAAAAAAAGACAAATCCCATTTTTTTTTTTAATGGCAAATTTTGATGTTTCAATTACTATGAATAAAATGTTTTTCTTCCATTACTCTTGAGTTTTCTAGATTGTAAAAATGTTCCAGTTTTGTGTGTGTGTGTGAGTCACCCAGTATTTTTCAGTATAAAGGATTAGAAAAATCTAGTTTTCGATGCAGAATGTATCTTTATTCATTTCTAAGTTCTGTGATATTTCAAAAACGCAATTCATGCTATCTAGCTATATAAAAGCAGTGTAACGGTGCTTTACTTAAGTTTAAAAGTAATGCGCAAGATCTCGAGGTTAAAATAATACATTCAATAACATAAAATATCACAATTACAAAAGATGGTAAAACAAGACACAGATGAAGATAAACATTTAGAAGAACGGATTAAAGTACATTTTGTTTAAATATAATCAGGGATTGGACTTCGAGATGGGTGATCCAAATTCATTGGAATCCGAGATCTCTCTACCGAGTAAAAGAAATGTGTTGAAAGCTCACGTTACTGTTTCAAATATGTCCATAACGTGGCGGCATCTACATTCCAGTCAGGGAGTTTTTAGTGCATAATAGCAGAACTTAGTGATTCTGGTGTTCTTTTCCAACACAACACAGTAATTGCATTCTTTGTGTCCACTTCTTTCGATTTTCATTTGTATTTCAGTGCTGCTGTGACTGTTCTTAGTCAAAAGGTGATGGATTTCGAATCAGTGACTCAAATAGGCATCTTATCGAATTTTTCTGGACATTCTTCAGTTCCAGTGAAAGCAAAGTTAAACTACACCGAAAAGAGAAAGGTCTTCAGTTTTGAAAAGCGTTCCAAGACCCAAAAGATCTTGGAGTTTTTGCAAGTACCTAGTATTCAATTTTTGTTTTCCTTTCACCAAACGATCTGAAGGAACAGGGTTTGGTAATATAAAGAGAATTAATTCGAAATGAAAGAAGGATATTTGTTGCTTTTTGGTTTAAATTTAATGAAAGCGAATAAGAGATATAATTTTGTAAACCTTCTTTTATAAAAGTAAATTCAAAAACTTAGAACGCATTTATGTATTTTGCATTGTATTAGAAAAAAACCCCACAAAATTTAAAAATGCATATTTTTTATTTTCTGTGAAAATTTTTTGCCAATGAGTTTATTATCATAGAAAAAATTTATGCAGTTTCTTCAAAATGTACCCTAAAAATAATTCTATTACTTTATTTAGTTCTGCTCACAAAAAAAAAAAAAAAAAAAGCAAAGATTTTTCTTTCAGATTTACAAAGATTATTTACAAAGTTATCGTAAGAATACTAAAGGTCCGGCAACGAAATGATTAAATAGTATTTTTTAAACTTTTTCTTACAGATTTTATTTTACTAATGCAGTAAAAAGGCTTAAAAAATTCAATCAGGTTAATTGTTTTATTTTTTTTTAATTTTATTTTTTTTTTAATTTTTTTTTTTGTGAAGCTTAACTTTTTTTGAAAGATTTCTACGGAACTTAAAAAGGATAAATATACCCAACTACACTCTTACACTACCTGATTTAATATGAATTAGAAAGAAAATGATTCTTTTTCTACACGATTTTTTTTTTTATTTAACTCGAACGACTCAAATTCTCAAAAGAAAATTTTGCTTCATTTTTATTTTTATAGTTCTGACATTGCAGAAGAGAAATGTAATACGATTTCCTTTTGTAAGAATTTCCCAAATTGACGTGAAAGAAAATTTTCAGGCTTATCAAAATAAGTTTCAGAAAAAAAATATATGAACAAATATTTTCCCCTCAACGTTAGGAGCGATGAGAACGATCCAGACAACAACTACATATTTGTTTTTTTTTTTAAATTTTACTTTCATTTTTGTCACAAATCCAACGAAGAGTGTGACATATGTATTTATTAATTTTGCGTAAAGATCAATAAATTGTAACTTATAGTTTTAAATCCTTAATTTTATTAATTATAACTGAAATACTTTTTGGTAATCCTCACATAATGTCACTTTATTCATCTACAACAAAAGCGAGAAGGAAAGCGATCTCTTTGGATATTAAAATACAAATATTAAATCCCCTTTCAACTGGAAAAAGTGCAACGCTAGTCGGAAAGTATTTGGGTCTAAATAAGACTACCAAAAGAACTATCAAGAAAATTTAGGCTGCTAATAGGAAATCAATATGTTATTTTTGCGAAATGTGACAGGAAAAAAAAACAAGACTGGTCCAATAAATCATTGTACTTATAGAATCAGTTCTTCGTGACAGTATAACCTTTGAAGTGTTTCCCTTCAATATTCACACACTTCTGCATTCGGTGCTGCCATTTCTGGTAACAGTTCTCGAACAAGGTTTTTGGAAGTCCCTTTAGGTGATTTTTCCTGAACTTCTTCAACTGAGGTAAAATGGGTTCCCGTTCAGCAAGATTTAGCGGTAGGAAATAAAAAACAAAGTCTCTCTCTCTATATATGTATATATATATAGAGAGAGAGGCCAAATCATAGGAATAAGGAGGATGTCCAATCATAATAATGTTTTTATGGTCAGAAACTGATTGACAGGTTGGACCAAGTGAGGGGATGCATTGTCTTGATGCAACAGCCATCCACCACTCCCCAAATCTGGCCTTTTTTTCCTAATTTTTCACGAAGTCTTTTTAGGACTTCAATGCAGTAGTGTTGATTAACAGTCTGACCACTGATGTGAGTGGGAACCCACTCATATTACGAATTTTGGCTATGTTGTGGTCTGTAATTACCGACCTTGGGAGCCCATCATCTTCTACCCTGACCCTTTCCCTTGAAAACCTCTTATACCATTCAAACACACGTTCACGAGACAAAGTTCATCTCCATAAGCTAGGTTATTTGGAATATTTCTGTGGCTGATTTCTTCACAAAAAACTTGATGTTGATTCAACATTTTTCCGGCAGAATGATGCCGTTTCACGAGTCAAAATTTCACGAATTTCACGAAATTTTGCATTTTGTTACAATTTTTTCTAAAATGAGTCAATATTGATGCTTTTTTAAGAAAAGAGTTTTTCAATCGTTCTGTACGAATTTCTTACCATTGTATGTATCGGAATTCTGTACTAAAAGTTCATACTTTGTACTTTTTGAATCAGTGGTTTAAGATATAAAATGCCAAAACTTTTTTTTTTGTTGTGATTTTTCAAAAAATACTAAAAAATGTAACCCAAACATTGAATAACTTGGTTATTTATAAAAGTAGTCATACAAACTTTTTTTCTTAGTATCAAGCGTTGTTTTCCGTGTTTTGTTCAAAAATTGAAAAAAGTTCTCAAGAATTATGGATTTTAAAAGAGTTTTTGTGTTTTTCGTCTAATACTATTTTTACAAGAAAGGATTCATGCAGTTTTTTTTTTTTTACATTTTTTGTTTAAAAATTACCGTTATTTGGTATCTATGTGGGAAATTTGAAAAGTATATTTTAAAAACCAAGCCTTCAAAAAAAAGTAAAAACATTAAAAAAAAAGAGAAACGAGCCTTAGAGTAGTCGCATATGATGTGTAACATCTGACTTTTAATCGTGGTAAATACGCAATAGTGACTTTAATCCTGAAAAAATGCATCGGGTATGATTGGAAATAATTTTCTATCGAACATATATCTTTAATGAAAATTTTATTTAATTAAAAACTAAAATATGACACATATACTTGTGATTTCAAAAGTATTTTAAAAATCGTTGAAAAACAGCGTCACTGTTAGTTGTCGAAACAATTCGATTTGTGTTCATGTCGAGCTTGAGTTCATCTTTCAGAAAAGCTATGAGTGGCTCAGCTTCTGGCAAAACTGAAGTTGACGTTAAAATCACCATTCAAATCATGGGAAGTGAGTGGTTTTTTTAAAAAAAAAAGCAGAACCTCCTTCGGTATATGGTAAAGGTACAAAATGCAGGAAATCTTTAATTTTTTTTAACTGTTTGATTCGGAGAAATGTATGCGACCACCGAAATGACTGTTTGTCCATTTTCAAATAAGTATTCTGCCGCACATTTCCCAATATATTGACTAAAAATACCAGTCCACTTGTTTAACGATCAAAAATTCCATATATTACTTACTCGTATTTTTTTAAGAATGATGATTTTTTGTCAGACGTTTAACAGTAAATATAGTTATTAATATAGTTTACACAAATAAATATAACTTCAGATTTCATACACAACGAGCCCTGACACTTTGATAATTGAGCGTAAGAATCACAAGTTTATTCTGGATGAAGTCATAAAAAATATGAATGATGACATAAAAAACATTCAAATAATTTTTTACAAACGACAAAAACTAAAATATAAACCCAGTAAAGAACATTTTTATTATTCTAAATTAGATAAATGTTGCCAGAGTATAACGAAACGGGCTCACGCATGTGTACACGTATGTCAATGAGAAAAAGTGAGGATTCTTTTAAAGAACACTTTGTGACGGGGCTATCCGCGAGAATTCATCACTAATCCTCTTGGGAAACTTTGGGGCCAGCATTTTTACTATTTCACAGCCTCTTCGAGAAAAACACGAGATAGTTATATGCTAATTAGTTCAACTATATAAAGTCTAGATTTCTTAAATGTAAGCGAGAAGGAGTTGCCAAGCTGCATGTAAGTATCGTCGGTGAATTACTTCAACGAACTTATCGCGCATTTGATAGTGATCAATTATTAAATAAAGTATTAGTTTAATCATTGAAGGAAATAAATTCAGTACCTACCTGAGGTTAGCAAGAGTTCGTCTCCTTGTCCATTATGGTAGCTGAGATTACTTAGACGGGAATATTAGATTGAGTATTAGATTGAGTATTAGATTTGAGTATTAGATTTGTGTATTAGGATTAATCGAGGTATTGCGGAATCACTCCTAGGTTTCCACGTATAATTGAACTTGTTGTGTTATTGTGTTGTCTGTCTTAAATAAATAATTGTTGCTATGACTTTTGTTGGTGATGGTATGTTTCCTCCTACACTTAGAGACGCGTCGGGCGATGTGAGCTCAGTCCAAAATAGGACTGAGACACGACAACTTTTGATTCACTTTTTTTGTGTTTCGTTTGAAGAATGTCACTAATTCAGTTAGGCTTGTTCTAGTTGTAATCTTAATTAAACAACTTACAATCAGTTGCTTTGTAGGAACACTGGTGTCCAAAACTTAAGCATAATTAATAATTATATGAATAAGGAAGGAACTGTAAATCAAAAACGTGAGGTGGGGAAGGGAAATGTGATATGCGAATGTAAAATGGTCATAAAATAAGGAAAAATTAAAGGAATGATAATAATTATTTTATTATCCAAAGTAGCAGTTTGAAAGAAAACTGAGCATAGCAAGGATTCACACTTTAAAGAAAAAACGAAAGAAACATTAAACAAATACTGATGCTGCAGTTTAATAAGGCGTGTGGTCACCTCTGACAGCCAGACACGCTGCACAGCGAT